>CM019181.2:56386778-56445425 GCA_009739505.2 Apolygus lucorum | reverse complement strand
AAATTAACCCCCCCCCCCTCAAAATTTGATGTTTTATGTTTCAAGGTACGTAGAATCCGAAAATCGATTAAAAAAATTTCCGTCCGTACGCCGTACGCGGCACTTTTCTTAGCAACACTGGACCGATTTGGTTCAAATTTGGTATATGGGCTCCATTTGGGGTCTAGTTGTGCCGCGAAGCTTTTGGTTGATGTAGGTCACTTCTAAGGGGTGAAAATTAAGGGTTGAAATTTTCAAGAGTGCCCTAGCTCGAAAACTCTCGAAATAAAGGTATCGTTTTTTCACCAATTTTAAATAGTACTGAATTTTTAAAAATGTTTGAGACCACCCGGAGCTCTGTAGGACAAACCGTTCGGTCCCTACGAGTACTTGAAGGTTTTCCTTCGATAAAACAGAATCATGAGTGTGAATCGCAAAAGAGGTCTAATCTCCATTCAAATTTTATCGGACTAAAATGCGATCGCTGTTCATTTCTTCGATTTGTTTACAGTTTTGCCTTCTGCGTAACCAGTAATCAAATTTCCATATGAAGCTTTCTATTTTTCCAATCGAGTGTGAAGCGTTTAGTTCTTTCTAATAAACTTGATTGTGAAGGTGTGAAGCCAGTATGGTGTGGTAGGTAGTACCTAGCTGGTAGGTAAAAAAAAGTTGGTAGGTAAAAAAAATGTTGGTGGGTAAAAAACGCTGCAAATCATTGCTCAAAGGCTTCTTCACTCCTCAGATCACTGATCAGCTGAGTGAGCTCCAAAGCCATTTCAATCCTATTGAACGCAGGAAGCTGAAATTTGAGAGGGAAGGTCAAGGGAGAATACAGATGGTGGTAGGTGCTATTGATGGAGAACCAGTGATCAATACAGAAAATAATAAACCTTTGAGCAATGATTTGCAGCGTTTTTATTATGAGGTATTATTACAGGATATTAATTTCACGCCGGCTTGTATCAAGTATTTCACACTTTTTGATTGTACAAAATATTAATATTTTAACATGGTAATTGATTCCGAGACTACAAAGGTAGCGGAAGCATCGCTTTCACTTTTCATAGTTGAAATGTTCTCCAAAACCAAAATTTCCTCTTGCGTTTCACGTTTATACTTTCCTGGACAATTTTGGTTTCGTGTCTCTGTGTCTGTCATGGAATCCTTGCAACGGGAACGAAGTTATTGTCCGATTCCGACGAAATCGTCAGGGATTGTGCGGGATGGCGTGTTGATGGTCCCCTATGAAAATAATGGCCTCTAATCTGAATTTCCTTATAACAGCCATAATTTATAGATTTTCCTTCCTATTTCGAAGAAATGTTGAGAGATTGTGCGAGTTGACATGTAGATGGTCTCCTATTAAAGTAGTGCCAGGGACTTGGGCCTACTTTCACCAAAAATTCGAAGCGAGTTTAAACCAAAAGAGGTGAGAGGTAACAGACGTTAAGGAATCAACATCTTTCATCCGAGCGATTTTAGAGATCGATGGTGTGAGAATAGCAAGTAAGCATCGGATTTTCTATGCAGACAGGTCATGGATACGAGAAAGCTATGTGCCACTACCACTTGACAGATGTTTTTCCCTTGTTTCTGAGGCATCAATAAAAAAAATTGTTGGAGCGATAAGTCGACCTACATTTTTCTTGCCAAGTTGAAAGTTAGGTAGGAACACACTTATCTTTTTGACCGACTTCAACGCGCCGAAGGCGCGCGAAAGAGGAGGTACTCAATTCGGGTTGTCGTGGGACGACGATTTTTTTTTTTAACACAGAATGTGTTTTTGCGATGACCTACCGAAGAAAAATCGTCACGAAAAAGCGACAGAAAAAACCGTTACGCGAATTTTATAATGATATTCAAGTGCAACCAAGCCATGGAATGCTGGGTCAATGTGGTCACGTGCAACCAAGTCAATGGAGAATGCTGAAGGCGCCTGAGTGGTCACTGATCAGCTGAGTGAGCTACAAGGCCATTTTCTCTCCTGTTGAACGCAGGAACCTGAAATTTTAGAGGGCGGGTGAATGGAGGATGCTGAAGGCGCCTGAGTGGTCACTGATCAGCTGAGTGAGCTCCAAGGCCATTTCCTCTCCTGTTGAACGCAGGAACCTGAAATTTGAGAGGCAGGGTCAAAGGAGAATGCTGAAGGCGCCTGAGTGGTCACTGATCAGCTGAGTGAGCTCCAAGGCCATTTTCTCTCCTGTTGAACGCAGGAAGCTGAAATTTTAGAGTGCGGGTCAATGGAGAATGCTGAAGGCGCCTGAGTGGTCACTGATCAGTTGAGTGAGCTCCAAGGCCATTTCCTCTCCTGTTGAACGCAGGAAGCTGAAATTTGAGAGGGCAGGGTCAAAGGAGAATGCTGAAGGCGCCTGAGTGGTCACTGATCAGCTGAGTGAGCTCCAAGGCCATTTTCTCTCCTGTTGAACGCAGGAAGCTGAAATTTTAGAGTGCGGGTCAATGGAGAATGCTGAAGGCGCCTGAGTGGTCACTGATCAGTTGAGTGAGCTCCAAGGCCATTTCCTCTCCTGTTGAACGCAGGAAGCTGAAATTTTAGAGTGCGGGTCAATGGAGAATGCTGAAGGCGCCTGAGTGGTCACTGATCAGCTGAGTGAGCTCCAAGGCCATTTTCTCTCCTGTTGAACGCAGGAACCTGAAATTTTAGAGGGCGGGTGAATGGAGGATGCTGAAGGCGCCTGAGTGGTCACTGATCAGCTGAGTGAGCTCCAAGGCCATTTCCTCTCCTGTTGAACGCAGGAACCTGAAATTTGAGAGGCAGGGTCAAAGGAGAATGCTGAAGGCGCCTGAGTGGTCACTGATCAGCTGAGTGAGCTCCAAGGCCATTTTCTCTCCTGTTGAACGCAGGAAGCTGAATTTTAGAGTGCGGGTCAATGGAGAATGCTGAAGGCGCCTGAGTGGTCACTGATCAGTTGAGTGAGCTCCAAGGCCATTTCCTCTCCTGTTGAACGCAGGAAGCTGAAATTTGAGAGGGCAGGGTCAAAGGAGAATGCTGAAGGCGCCTGAGTGGTCACTGATCAGCTGAGTGAGCTCCAAGGCCATTTTTCTCTCCTGTTGAACGCAGGAAGCTGAAATTTTAGAGTGCGGGTCAATGGAGAATGCTGAAGGCGCCTGAGTGGTCACTGATCAGTTGAGTGAGCTCCAAGGCCATTTCCTCTCCTGTTGAACGCAGGAAGCTGAAATTTGAGAGGGCAGGTCAATGGAGAATGCTGAAGGCGCCTGAGTGGTCACTGATCAGCTGAGTGAGCTCCAAGGCCATTTTCTCTCCTGTTGAACGCAGGAAGCTGAAATTTGAGAGGCAGGGTCAATGGAGAATGCTGAAGGCGCCTGAGTGGTCACTGATCAGCTGAGTGAGCTCCAAGGCCATTTTCTCTCCTTTTGAACGCAGGAAGCTGAAATTTGAGAGGGCAGGTCAATGGAGAATGCTGAAGGCGCCTGAGTGGTCACTGATCAGTTGAGTGAGCTCCAAGGCCATTTCCTCTCCTGTTGAACGCAGGAACCTGAAATTTGAGAGGCAGGGTCAAAGGAGAATGCTGAAGGCGCCTGAGTGGTCACTGATCAGCTGAGTGAGCTCCAAGGCCATTTTCTCTCCTGTTGAACGCAGGAAGCTGAAATTTTAGAGGGCGGGTCAATGGAGAATGCTGAAGGCGCCTGAGTGGTCACTGATCAGTTGAGTTAGCTCCAAGGCCATTTCCTCTCCTGTTGAACGCAGGAACCTGAAATTTGAGAGGCAGGGTCAAAGGAGAATGCTGAAGGCGCCTGAGTGGTCACTGATCAGCTGAGTGAGCTCCAAGGCCATTTTCTCTCCTGTTGAACGCAGGAAGCTGAAATTTTAGAGTGCGGGTCAATGGAGAATGCTGAAGGCGCCTGAGTGGTCACTGATCAGTTGAGTGAGCTCCAAGGCCATTTCCTCTCCTGTTGAACGCAGGAAGCTGAAATTTTAGAGTGCGGGTCAATGGAGAATGCTGAAGGCGCCTGAGTGGTCACTGATCAGCTGAGTGAGCTCCAAGGCCATTTTCTCTCCTGTTGAACGCAGGAACCTGAAATTTTAGAGGGCGGGTGAATGGAGGATGCTGAAGGCGCCTGAGTGGTCACTGATCAGCTGAGTGAGCTCCAAGGCCATTTCCTCTCCTGTTGAACGCAGGAACCTGAAATTTGAGAGGCAGGGTCAAAGGAGAATGCTGAAGGCGCCTGAGTGGTCACTGATCAGCTGAGTGAGCTCCAAGGCCATTTTCTCTCCTGTTGAACGCAGGAAGCTGAATTTTAGAGTGCGGGTCAATGGAGAATGCTGAAGGCGCCTGAGTGGTCACTGATCAGTTGAGTGAGCTCCAAGGCCATTTCCTCTCCTGTTGAACGCAGGAAGCTGAAATTTGAGAGGGCAGGGTCAAAGGAGAATGCTGAAGGCGCCTGAGTGGTCACTGATCAGCTGAGTGAGCTCCAAGGCCATTTTCTCTCCTGTTGAACGCAGGAAGCTGAAATTTTAGAGTGCGGGTCAATGGAGAATGCTGAAGGCGCCTGAGTGGTCACTGATCAGTTGAGTGAGCTCCAAGGCCATTTCCTCTCCTGTTGAACGCAGGAAGCTGAAATTTGAGAGGGCAGGTCAATGGAGAATGCTGAAGGCGCCTGAGTGGTCACTGATCAGCTGAGTGAGCTCCAAGGCCATTTTCTCTCCTGTTGAACGCAGGAAGCTGAAATTTGAGAGGCAGGGTCAATGGAGAATGCTGAAGGCGCCTGAGTGGTCACTGATCAGCTGAGTGAGCTCCAAGGCCATTTTCTCTCCTTTTGAACGCAGGAAGCTGAAATTTGAGAGGGCAGGTCAATGGAGAATGCTGAAGGCGCCTGAGTGGTCACTGATCAGTTGAGTGAGCTCCAAGGCCATTTCCTCTCCTGTTGAACGCAGGAACCTGAAATTTGAGAGGCAGGGTCAAAGGAGAATGCTGAAGGCGCCTGAGTGGTCACTGATCAGCTGAGTGAGCTCCAAGGCCATTTTCTCTCCTGTTGAACGCAGGAAGCTGAAATTTTAGAGGGCGGGTCAATGGAGAATGCTGAAGGCGCCTGAGTGGTCACTGATCAGTTGAGTTAGCTCCAAGGCCATTTCCTCTCCTGTTGAACGCAGGAACCTGAAATTTGAGAGGCAGGGTCAAAGGAGAATGCTGAAGGCGCCTGAGTGGTCACTGATCAGCTGAGTGTGCTCCAAGGCCATTTTATCTCCTGTTGAACGCAGGAAGCTGATATTTTAGAGGGCGGGTCAATGGAGAATGCTGAAGGCGCCTGAGTGGTCACTGATCAGCTGAGTGTGCGGATCACTAGCATCGCAAAAACACATTCTGTGTTCCTATGATTTCATACAGAGTATGGAAAAAGAAATAAACCGGGGGGTGCAGGGGGGCGGAGCCCCCCGCCGAGGCGCAAAGCGCCGAGTTTTTTTTTTTGTATGTCTGAACACCTTGCATTTCTTCATTCTGGTACCAATCTGTCTGGTTCTTTCTGAAATTTGTTCTACCAGTATCCGTGGTGGTCCCGTTTCAAACAGATTTCATTTTGCTTTGTTAGAAGTATCAAAAATTTGTGAAAGAAGTTGAAAAACGTGGTTCCCGTTTTCGGGAATATTGGTCCGCAATCACTCTTCTTGCCCTGTGGCTTCCGACTGAGCCAATGACGGACTATTTGTATATAGTCAAATTGAAGGTCTGATTGTAAGCTTCAAAATGATATGCTATATGAGGGGGGTTCCGATAACTAAAAGGTGCTGCGGGGGATGAGAAAGGGGGAAATTATAGTGGGTTATTAGCTCAGAACCTGCATGAGCCATATCAAACGTGCTTATGAATGCTCGAGTATGGGAGTTTTCCTACCAAATATGAGTGACATAATAGTACTGTTATTAGGCATTCTACCAAGTGGGTGTAGCACATAGCTTCCTCGTCATCCATAATATAGTTGGGTAGGTAATGGTATAGGAGATCGTCATAACTGCATAGTGCCGTACCAAATATGAGGTATATAGTACTGTTAGGTATGACAGGGTTTTCCACCAAGTGGGTGTAGCACATAGCTTCCTCGTCATTCATAATATAGTTGGGTAGGTAATGGTATAGGAGATCATCTGAACTGAATAGTGCCTGACCTAATATGGCAGATATAGTACAGTTAGGTGATTAGATGGTATTCTACCAAGTGGGTGTAGCACATAGCTTCCTCGTCATCCATAATATAGTTGGGTAGGTAATGGTATAAGAGATCGTCAGAACTGCATAGTGCCTGACCTAAAATGAGAGATACAGTACAGTTAGATGTAGAGGGTATTCTACCAAGTGGGCGTAGCACATAGCTCCCTCATTACTAATAACATGATTGGGTAGGTAATGGTATAGGAGATCATCTGAACTGAATAGTGCCATACCAAATATGAGGTATGTAGTACTATTAGATGATGAGAGGGTATTCTACCAAGTGGGTGTAGCACATAGCTTCCTCATCATTCATAATATTGTTGGGTAGGTAATGGTATAGGAGATCATCTGAACTGAATAGTGCCAAACCAAATATGAGGTATATAGTACAACTAGGTGATTAGATGGTATTCTACCAAGTGGGTGTAGCGCATAGCTTCCTCGTCATCCATAATATAGTTAGGTAGGTAATGGTATAGGAGATCGTCAGAACTGAATAGTGCCGTACCAAATATGAGGTATGTAGTACTGTTAGGTGATGACAGGGTTTTCCACCAAGTGGTTGTAGCACATAGCTCCCTCGTCAATCATGTTATGGTTAAGTTGTTGAAGTGTGTTGTCAGAACTACCAAGAACTTACCTACCAAATATGAGGGAAGTCGAACTGTTAGGAGGTAAGAGAGTAGATTGCTAAGTAGGAAAGTGAACCAAATACCTCCTGAAAGCGATCCAAAAACGGAAACTCATCTATACATATGGAAACTGACCCGGATTACAGAATTTGGTCCACCCTACGGCTTCTGGTTCACCTTACTGAAATGATTCACAGTACGGAAATAGATCTATATTACAAAAACTGATCGAAAAACTGCGGGTAAATTAATTTCAGATTTACATTGAGGACCACTAAAAAGTGAAAAATAAAAAATATTATAAAATGGATAAATAATAAAATAAAAACCTTTTTAACAAAACAATGGACCGACCTCAAAAATGATGTCTGTAAACACCAAAAAGGGAAAAATAATAAACTTAGGAAATTCAGTAGGGAAGGTGGGTAGGTAGGCACGGATTGAAGTCGCCGCTGTGCCCATCTGTAGACACAACCATACGCAAGTAGATTCCACTTCCATGTGGTTAGTATTACGACATGCGTCGATAGTGCAATACAAAACAGGAACGAGAGTGGGTATCATTGAGGTAATAAATGTGTTCCATAACTATTAGGTAGTAGGTCACTGCTGTCGTATGAAGGAGGATGAGAGTGTTACAATAAGTGTGAATGAATCTTAGTAAGAATATTCCCTGTGATAACAGCTGAAGACGTCCACGACACCAAGAAAGGTTGGTTCAAGATTCAACATGAGAAGGTTGTTTACTTACTTACATACCCTTACTCCGGTTTTGTATTGAACTTTCGACGCATGTTGTAATACTAACCGATCATTTCAGTATGTACCCATACTCATATCACAAACCCACATCATGATCTAGACAATGCTATATGCATAATGCAATACTTGCAATATTAGATTAAATAGATATTATCTCATCAAAGATAGATTAGATCAATAGATTAGGTATAATTAGATATCATCTAATCAAAAGATGGTATGTTGGAATCCAAACATTTTTTACGGGGATTCACACACATCATCACACTCTCATCCTCCTTCATACGACAGCAGTGACCTACTACCTAATAGTTTTGGAACACATTTATTACCTCAATGATACCCACTCTCGTTCCTGTTTTGTATTGCACTATCGACGCATGTCGTAATACTAACCACATGGAAGTGGAATCTACTTGCGCATGGTTGTGTCTACAGATGGGCACAGCGGCGACTTCAATCCGTGCCTACCTACCCACCTTCCCTACTGAATTTCCTAAGTTTATTATTTTTCCCTTTTTGGTGTTTACAGACATCATTTTTGAGGTCGGTCCATTTTTTTGTTAAAAAGGTTTTTATTTTATTATTTATCCATTTTATAATATTTTTCTTAAAACCGGTACGTCAGTTCCAAGAGAGTCATATTCTTTAATACACAAATGAAAATGCTGTTTTCTGACATCATGACTCATCTATTTATCGCCCTGAATGTTTTTTTTTTTTTTTTTTTTTTAATGAGATAAAGTTCTAACAGTCCAACTTCTCAAAAACTGGCGCTAACAAGCTCGAGTATGTTTTCAGGACATCTTCCTCGCTGAGTTTTTTCCAAAACATCATGAATTCCGAGAGCAGCTCCGCTTTGCGGCTCGCCTGGACCGTCCTGTTGCGGGAAATGACCGACGATTTGACCGACGTTGCCCTGAAAATCAATTCTTTGCAACGGAACAGCAAACTCAAAGATCAGCAGCTACTCGAAAACGTGAGTCATCCTATATTCCAGTGTTGTTTACCACTCTGCTGGAACAGTATCAACCTAGAGAGAGAGAAACATAAAAGTGAGACATAGAAGTATGGCGGCTGGTTCAGTTATTATTAGAATATTATCAGATATACGAATTTAACATGTCTCACTGTGAAATCAGCCACAGACGTCCAGCCATAGATTTAAGGCGCGTCTAGACTAACCCGCATCACTTCCCGAGCTCCGCGGCCGCCTCGGCCCTTCACAACAATACTTCTCATTAGGGATGGGATATCGAAGGTATGATATCGATATCAGTACTGATATCGGTATCGGGCATCCCGGTATCGATACCAGTAAAATATCGGACCTTTGATATCGATATTCCCGATATCGATATCGGGAATATCGGTACCAGTTGAAGGAACTGCCCAAAAATATGAAAATTTTCGAATAAGAATATTTTTTATTAGTTCAAGTCATGATAACGATAATGAATCAAACATACAATGGAAGGTAGAACATAGAAAATCAATAGGTATAATATACCAAACTTTCATTTTTGTATAATACGAGTATATTATACTCGTATTATACAATGAATCAAAATAAGTAATCCTCGTCCAAGCTCTCCAAAAATGAAAGTTTGGAGAGAGTCTCACCTTTTAATCTGTTGCGGTCAGGTGTCATTACATTCCCTGCTTTGGAAAAGAGTCTTTCTGACGGGACAGACGTTGAAACTGATGATAAATATCTCACAGCGACGGTGCTAAGCTCTGGAAAAACGTCCCTGTTCTCAATCCAATATTTCAGTGGGTTCTTCTTTACATACTACCTATACCGATACCGATATCCATATCGGTTAAAGGATATCGATATATCGATAAAATCGGCTTTGATGGTATCGATACCGAGATATCGAGTTTGACAGCCCAATATCGATATTTTGGTAATATCGGATATCGATATCCCATCCATACTTCTCATCCTCGTAACTCCTCAAATCAATCGAAAAACCAATATATATCTAATATATACTCATATATATCTTATACAATTATCTCTAAGGTGAGACATAAATGAAGCATGTAGAACTATATAAACAATTTTAATCAGTTTTACTTAATTCTTTTAACCAAGTAATTCTATAGGTAGGTATTATGAAGCGTTGAACATACTGTTAGGTCCATTCTTTTTTCTTCTTCAAAATTCCCTCCCACCATATTTTAGTGTATTGTTGAGGACGAGTTGCTCTAACATCCACCTGACTTTGTTGCGATTTGAAGGTGACTATTTTGGTTTATTATTTTCAATAATGAACCTTTGGAATCGACCAAGAAAATTTTTTTTTAACACTCCCTCAAAATTTGATAGTTTACGTTTCAAGGTACGTAGAATCCAAAAATCGAATAAAAACGCTGCGAATTATTACACAATGGTTTATTATTTTTCTATATAGATCACTCGTCTGCTAAGCCACCAACTAGGTATCTAATATAAAGAAAAACATCGATCGTATTTCGGTCAGCTATCATTTGAACGGAGATTAGGCCTCTTTTGCGATTCACACTCGTGTTTCTGATTTATCCTCAGTAAAACCCTTAAATTCTCGTAGTGAGCGAACGGTTTGTCCTACAGAGCTCCGGGTGGTCTCAGAAAATGCTAAACATTCTATAGAATCTTAAATTGAAGGAAAAACAATACCTTTATATCGAAATTTTTCGAGTTAGGGCATTTTCAAAATTTCAAAATTCATTTTTGAACCCTTAGAAGTGACCTACATCAATCAAAATCTTCGGGGCACAACTAGACCCCAAATGGAGCCTACATACCAAATTTCACCAAAATCGGTCAATGCTAAGTGGCAAAAGTGCCGCGTACGGCGGACGGACGGCCAATTTTTAGGACGTCCCACAGTAAGACTTGGGCGTCCTTATGCGATCGATCTGGGGTGAAGTTGGACAACACTCAACAGAAAAAAAAATAACCACACAGTAATCCGTTTTAGACCATTCTGAATCCAAATCCGCGAAAAAAAACCTTAGGTGTATGTCTGTATGTGTATGTGTGTGTGTGTGTGTGTGTGTGTGTGTGTGTGTGTGTATGTGTGTGTGTGTAACAAAATCTTGTGTACTCTGCACAGGCCTTAGTTCTCAACCGATTTTCCTGGTTCTTTTTTTGTTCGTCGCGGAAAACTATCTAGTTGTGCACTACGTCGCCGGAATTTCGAATTTTGTCTTTTAAAGGGGGAAAGGGGGGGTTAATGCTTAAAAAACGTGCATTTGCGTGCATAATCTTGTAAACTCTGCCCAGGCCTCAATTTCCAACCGATTTGCGTGTTTCTTTTTTTGTTTGACTCAAATAACTTCCGAGTAGTACATGATTTTACCAGAGTACCAAAATTTGCAAGGGGAGGGGGCAAGTGGGGGGATAATATTCACAAAATATCCGATTTTTCAATATTTCTGTTTCTTTACTGCTTACTAATTGTACCCAAGCTTTGAAATTGAGGAAAAATTCTCATTATACCCCCGGATTTTCATGAATTATTCTCTGTACCACCATGGAACTAATAGTGGTGCCACCATGGTGCCAGGACATGGTGCCATAAACCGCTTATTTCGTGTTTTTTTTTTATTTTTTTTTCTCTTTGTGGTTCACCTTGAATACGGATGTGAACTTCGACGGACTGCCTACCAAAACTAACAGATGAAAGTTCAATGTTACGACGTATTTCCGCTTTGGTGCCAGACTGGCATCCAGACTGGCTCGAATTCGCATGTTGGTTATCGTAGATCATGGATTTTAAAATGCTCTTCAGATTCGACGCTCCCATGCCGCTAGAAATGTTGGTCACTATTTCTTGCCTAAAGTAATGAATAAATTACATCGAGTGAAACAGTTTTATCACTTAACAACTGGTTAAACTGATCTAACGCTTATCCAATGGGACGTCCCCTGGAATGCATGCATTACTAAACAATATGTTTTATTCGATGTTTTTGTTTATTATTTTCAATATTGAACTTTTGGAATCGACCAAGAAAAAAAAATTTTAACACCCCCTCAAAATTTGATGGTTTACGTTTCAAGGTACGTAGAATCCAAAAATCGAAAAAAATTTGGCCGTCCGTCCGCCGTACGCGGCACTTAGCGTTGACCGATTTTGATGAAATGTGGTATGTAGGCTCCATTTGGGGTCTAGTTGTGCCCCGAAGATTTTGGTTGATGTAGGTCACTTCTAAGGGTTCCAAAATAAATTTTGAAATTTTGAAACCGCCCTAACTCAAAAAATTTTGATATAAAGTTTTTTTTCCTTCAATTTAAGATTCTATAGAATTTTTAGAATTTTTTGAGACCACGCTGAGCCCACAACACGGACAAACCGTTCGCTCCCTACGAGAATTTAAGGGTTTTACGTAGGATAAATCAGAAACACGAGTGTGAATTGCAAAAGAGGCCTAATCTCCGTTCAAATTTTAGCTGACCGAAATGCGGTCGATGTTTTTCTTCATCTTGGTAGGTGGTGGCTTTGCAGACGAGTGATCCATACCTATAGGAAAACAAAAAATAATAAACCATTGTGTAATAATTTGCAGCGTTTTGGATTCTAAGTACCAACGTAAACCATCAAATTTTGAGAGGGTGTTAACAAAAATTTTCTTGGTCGATTCCAAAGGATAATTATTGAATATAATAAACCAAAAGAGTAGGTAGTGTTGATAAAAATTCAAAATTTCTAAAATAATACAACTTTTTCAAATTTTGAAAATTCACATACCCATGTGACAAGTTACCCAACTTGTAAGGATTAGAATGATTATTGCTGACTAGGTAACAACTGGGTATTACAGAATCTCACCTAGGTACCTACCAACGAATACACTCAGGCTATCTTTGAGGTTTCGATGCTAAACGATGTATTCTATTCGATATACATCGATGTCGAACTATCGAGAGTTGATACCGCAATTCCATTGGTTGAAAACAGGCAGGAACAGTCATTCAAATTTCGATAAACCTGACCGCCCAAACTCGGCCGCGCGTTTTTTATTCAAACCGCTCTCCTGTAAAATTACGTTTTTAAGCTTATTTGTTCCTTTTTCTCAGGAACTATCCGATTGGAACCAAATTTTTACTGGATGTTCTTCTAGTATGTACCTATAATTATGATGGAGGGTTTTGCCGAATAACGCCATGGAGCCTAAATATGAGTGTGTGAAAATTCAAAATATCGCTAAAAATGTAAAACCCTCATAACTTTTTTCTGTGAACTTCATAAAAAGTTTGATCATCAACTTTGCTTCACTAAGTATACTGATGATGCTGTCAAAATTTCAGACTGATAGCTTGAGTATTCTCAGAGAAACTCGGCGCTGCGCGCCTCGGCGGGGGCTTCGCCCCCTGCACCCCCGGATGATTTCCGCTTAGAGCCTAATGGCTAAAATGTGACATACCTTGAAGAGGTTTTTGCTCCCTCTCCCTCTTTATCTTTCTTCCACTGTAATATTTAAGATACCTCCTTATTCATAATAACATCAGGTTGTCAAGCATATTTGTCGTCAAGCATATGATAAATCATAGCGCTACTTTCCTGTCGCTTTTTCCTGTCGCTTTTTACTGTCGATTTTTCCTGTGGTTTTTCGGCGGGGGGTCCCATCGCTAAAACCTTTTCAAGGTTAAAAGGAACATTTATATCAAAAAATTAGGTTTAGAACAGCACAAGTTTGGAATTGTAACTTTTTTTTTGGATGGTGTGAGTGAGTTCAGATTTCTACCATTCAACCAGAATATATTGATATATGGAGATATGGATATTGAGATATGGATTAGTCCGTTAAAATTTCATCAAAATCGGACGAACCATTGAACAAATATCGCGAAGAACCAAAATTGCTGCCGTAGCGCGGAAATGACTTATGTGTCCCCTCAGATTTGGTCGATTCCTGTTCAGTGGGAGAAAAATTATGAACGGCTGGTATTTAATACCTATATATACGATTAATATACCTATATATTCGATAATATACGATTTTAGTCGACATTTCTTACATTTTTCCACTTAACAAAAAATTGCCTCCTTCAAATCGCTCCAAACTCTGGTAAATGTTAGAGCAACATGTCTCCAACAATATACTAAACGCTGCAAATCATTGCTCAAAGGTTTATTATTTTCTGTATAGATCACCCTTCTGTATAGATCACTGGTTCTCCATCAATAGCACCTACCACCATCTGTATTCTCCCTTGACCTTCCCTCTCAAATTTCAGCTTCCTGCGTTCAATAGGATTGAAAATGGCTTCGGAGCTCACTCAGCTGATCAGTGATCTGAAGAGTGAAGAAGATCTCCTCGAATGCTGGAGACGCCTGGAAGAGCACTTCCATTCAATAGGAGTAAAAATGGTTTTGGAGCTCACTCAGCTGATCAGTGATCTGAAGAGTGAAGATCTCCTCGAATGCTGGAGACGCCTGGAAGAGCACTTCCATTCAATAGGAGTAAAAATGGCTTTGGAGCTCACTCAGCTGATCAGTGATCTGAAGAGTGAAGATCTCCTCGAATGCTGGAGACGCCTGGAAGAGCACTTCCATTCAATAGGAGTAAAAATGGCTTTGGAGCTCACTCAGCTGATCAGTGATCTGAAGAGTGAAGTCTCCTCGAATGCTGGAGACGCCTGGAAGAGCACTTCCATTCAATAGGAGTAAAAATGGCTTTGGAGCTCACTCAGCTGATCAGTGATCTGAAGAGTGAAGTCTCCTCGAATGCTGGAGACGCCTGGAAGAGCACTTCCATTCAAAAGGATTGAAAATGGCTTCGGAGCTCACTCAGCTGATCAGTGATCTGAAGAGTGAAGAAGCCTTTGAGCAATGATTTGTATCGTTTTTTACCCACCAACATTTTTTTTACCTACCAGCTAGGTACTACCTACCACACCATACTGGCTTCACACCTTCACAATCAAGTTTATTAGAAAGAACTAAACACTTCACACTCGATTCGAAATTATAATTTTTAAAAAGCTTTAGCTTGAAAACTCTAGATTCCTTAAGGGTCCTCTGGAATGCATTCATTACTAAACAATATGTTTGTTCAAATTTTAGCTGATCAAATACTATTGTTGCTCGTTTCTTTGAATAAGTTTTGTGTTGTTCCGAGGAGCCCTTATAAACAAAAAATTTCTCCCTTGCGAGGGAAAAACATTAAATCATGTTTAATGTTTTTCCCTCGCAAGGGAGAAATTAGATTGCCGATCACTCAGCTGATCAATGACCACTCAGGCGCCTTCAGCATTCTCCATTGACCCTGCTTCTCAAATTTCAGCTTCCTGCGTTCAACAGGAGAGAAAATGGCCTTGGAGCTCACTCAGCTGATCAGTGACCATCTTGGTACAACTAGACCCCAAATGGAGCCGATATAACGTGGTAACTAAGAAATCGGTCCGTGGTAACTAAGAAAAAAAAAACGTTGCAGATTTGCGTGTCGGAATTCACAGAATGACCCCCAGCCCTAAAACATTAAACATGTTAAAATAGAAAGCTTCATATGGAAATTTGATTACTGGTTACGCAGAAGGCAAAACTGTATACAAATCGAAGAAATGAACAGCGATCGCATTTTAGTCCGATAAAATTTGAATGGAGATTAGACCTCTTTTGCGATTCACACTCATGATTCTGTTTTATCGAAGGAAAACCTTCAAGTACCTACTCGTAGGGACCGAACGGTTTGTCCTATAGAGCTCCGGGTGGTCTCAAAAATTTTTTAAAATTCAATACTATTTAAAGTTGGTGAGAAAACGATACCTTTATTTCGAGAGTTTTCGAGCTAGGGCACTCTTGAAAATTTCAACCCTTAATTTTCACCCCTTAGAAGTGACCTACATCAACCAAAAGCTTCGCGGCACAACTAGACCCCAAATGGAGCCCATATACCAAATTTGAACCAAATCGGTCCAGTGTTGCTAAGAAAAGTGCCGCGTACGGCGGACGGACGGAAATTTTTTTATTAGATTTTCGTATTCTACGTACCTTGAAACGTAAAACATCAAATTTTGAGGGGGGGTTAAAATTTTTTTTTCTTGCTCGATTCCAAAGGCTTATTATTGAAAATAATAAACCAAAATTAGGTGGGTGGGATCGTCAAGATCTCATCTACCATGTGTGATATGTAATATCACGGATGACCTTGAAGGATCGAGGGGACATGGTGAAGGGGGGACAGGTTTCTCTTCCTTAACGAGCCCTCAGAAAGTTAGGACGCCTCTCGCCGTCCGCCGCCTTCACCATCGCCTCTCCTGCCCCCTGGTGAGCGAATCTTTATTCAATTATACCCTCCTTATTCCCGTGAAACTGTATTGTTATTTATACTTACTCCCCTACCCACGTCACACACGTTGATGTTTTCTGCATCGAGTTTCATATTAGGGTGAATTTATCGGTGGTAATTATCTTCTCTACAACTTTAAATTCTGTTAGTAGATGTTCATTACTACGTGTTAAAAATTTAGAAAAATTGCCGACCCTCTTGAAAGTTTGATGGTGGAGGTTATTCACTTAGATCGTATCTTTCCCGATCTCTCGAGCCTCGCTAACGAACTGGCTGATGAGAGATGAGTGGATGAAGGGAGTTGGGGGCTTGACTTCTTAGCTACCTCTAAGCTCTCGTCCCAACTCGAACGCCCGGATTTCCGTTGAGGGAGGTAAATTGTTGGCTTCTTCTGCCCTTCATTAGCAAAGGATTAAACCTCCGGACCGCTCCGGGGATCTTTCCTTCTGAAGTTTCCAGATTAAACCATTAGCCTCTCTGACTTCTTGATTGAGGAAGATGACCCCCCTCGTGGTCTTTCCATCTCCTCTAACATAGCTGAGCGTTTAGTGGGTTCGTAAACCAACTATTTTTATAGGGATTAGAACGTTGCAGTGGCTTTTTCAAGCGAACGTACCAGCGAATTTTCGAATAACGAATCTTTCCAGTAATTTGGTTAATTACTTTGGAAGGAGAGATGGCAAAATGTAGTATAAAACATATTGTTTAGTAATGCATGCATTCTAGGGGACGCACAGTACTGTGAGTTTATAGGTCAAGTGATCAAAAATCAATTTGTGAAGAGTTCTGTTAGGGAAGGTTGCTCTGATCATGGATTTCATACTACTTCATATTTCAAGGAAAGAAAATTGCACAATAAATAATATTAGAAGAAGTTTATGAAAAATACTGACATTTTAAATTCAAAACAAAAGTAACATTTCACCAATTTTACAAAAGTTTAGGTACCGAGACATAGGTAATAATTAGATGTCTTTAGAATTGCATTACACTGATTGATGAATCTAAATCGTCACTGTCATTAGCGCTGCTGGTGCTGGAGAGAGCGCTTCCACAACTCAGTTCCATAGCGTTAGATGTGCTTGGTACAGCATTAGATATCAGTTTTGTGGATGGTGGTCGTGTCAATGAAGTTATCAGATGACTTCATAATCTTTTCTGTCGTATTCTGTTGATATGAAAAATGCGAGGATGTGGTTTTTTTTCCTCTCCACACTTTCCTGTGACTTTAATTTTTCAAAAAGCTTTCTATTAAGATTGAAAATTTCATAGAAAAAAAAGTCGCGGCTAGTCGCGGCAAATTCCAACGGGATTGCGTCAAGGGATAGTGCCAGAAAACATTCATCAAAATTTGATGATTTGTCGATGATTTGTTCAACTGATTTGAACAACAGGTGCTATCTCAGAAATGGACCTCAATAAGCAACAGGCGCTATCTCAACGCCTAAATTTGTGTCCCTGATTATTGATGAATAACAACTTATTTATCTCTTTCATAGGACTCACTTTTCCCTTACAACTTCTTAACAGGTGTATAAACTAAAAAACACAGTGGGCGTCGGTGGTCTAGTGGACAGTGTACCGGACTGCGGTGATAAGATGAGAACCGTCTAGCGGGGACGCGCGTTCGAGTCTGGTCGTCGCAGAAAGTTTTCTGTCTATTAGACGATCGGCAATCTCTCGTTCCAACCCAGGGCGGTGATGTTTGGGAAGCCATGAGCGAAATCATCAGAACAAATTCTGATCTCCCCTTAGGGAGACAGCTGATGACGTCCGCGACGCCAAGAATGGCAAGTCGGACGAAAATTCAACCTGAAATGGTTGCTTACTTTACTTTTTTTACTTACTAAAAAACACATGATTTTCTCAATTATACACTTAGGAAAACTTACCATCGGAAATGTAGCCATCCTGAGATAGCATGTGTTGACGAACAACTTGAGATAACCACTGTTAACTAACAAATGTAAATTGCGATTTACGCGCTCCCTGTTGCCCTGATGAAGAAACTAACTTCACCATTCGATTCCCCACAAAATTTTACCTTAAAAACGGTTCTTAAACCGAAACAGCCACAAAATGAGATAGCTGGTGTTGCCACTAGCGTGACGATCCTCATCTCAGAAAGAGGAGAAATTCACTATTTAATGTTAAGGTTTAAGAAGAAAAATTGGGAATTATTATTGTGACGATTTTACCGAGTGCTTAGGGGTTCACACTTCATAATTCATACTTCAAAAATTATTTAAAAACGTGAATAAAGCACATACTTATGCCGTGACTCGTCATGAAGAGCAATAAGACCCAACTTGTTGATATGACGGTATCCGCACTCATAATGAGCAGGTAGTTCATCGTTAGCGTTTTGGGTGAAATGAGTTATTAACATAAATGATCGCGGAACTTGCCCTCTGGTGATCCGTAAGAGGCTTGTGAGGTCAGAAAACCTATTTTAACGTGCTCAAAGACTATCTGGGGATAGGTTCTTGCACTCCTTTCCAATACTAATAGACGTTCGTTTTTTCACACATACTCACAGTACAGTGGGACGTCGCATTGGATATGGATTGGTTCAATTTCAACCCGTAACATACATTTTGGTTCATTATTTCCTTTGGAAACGAGCAAGAAAAAAATACATCTTAACCCCCCCTCAAAATTTGATGTTTCACGTGTCAAGGTACGTAGAATCCGAAAATCGAATAGAAAATTTTCCGTCCGTCCGCCGTACGGCATAGACAGCACTTTTCTTAGCAACACTGGACCGATTTGGTTCAAATTTGGTATGTGAGCTCCATTTGGGGTCTAGTTGTGTATTTTAAATACCTATTAAGTATTGAATTTTTAAAATTTTTTGAGACCACCCGGAATCAAGAGTGTGAATCACAAAAGAGGTCTTATCTCCGTTCAAATTTTATCTGACTTAAATGCGATCACTGTTCATTTCTTTGATTTGCAATGCAAATCATTCAGTCTGAATGCAAATTTTCCATTCAGACTGAATGATTCAGTTTTGCCTTCTGCGTAACCAGTAATCAAATTTCCATATGGAGCTCCCTATTTTTCGAATCGAGTGTGAAGCGTTTAGTTTTTTAGTTACTTGATTGTGAAGGAGTGAAGGCAGTATGGTGTGTTAGGTAGTACCTACCAATGGTTGGTAGGTAAAAAAAGGTTCATTATTGAAAAGTTGGTAGGTAAAAAAAAATAACGCTGCAAATCATTGCCCAAAGGTTTATTATTTTCTGTATAGATCACCCTTCTGTATAGATCCCTCCCTACCAACCATAGGTACCTACTAGGGCTTTTTTGAAAATTTCAACCCTTCATTTCCATTTGGTTGGTGGTTGGAGTTGAAATTTTCAAAAATGCCCTAGTAGGTACATACGGTTGGTAGGGAGGGATCTTTACAGAAGGATGATCTATACAGAAAATAATAAACCTTTGGGCAATGATTTGCAGCGTTTTAATACAACACAACTACTGCAAACTACTTTACACTTGACAAAACTGTTTCCCACAATGTAATTGGTGTCCCTCCTCGCCCACAACTTTTCTGGCGGCATGCGAGCCAAGAATTTGAACAGGATTTTGAACTTACGACACCCAACATTATTATCGAGTCCAGTCCCCCCCCCCCACCTTCGAAAACCCACTTTCTAGCAGTCAAAATTATTCGGAACTATACCATTGGATTCAGCGTGAAAAATTACGTAGGAAATGTGATCGAACTCGTCATCTTGAGATGACGAATGGCCAAACACCGCTTAAAACACTCAAATTTCTTGTAAAAAACGTTTATTCGCATTAAAATTTGATTTACTCTCCCAATTTGAATTTTAAAAATGATTTTGATCTGATTTTAAATGCTTTATTGCTAAAAGATTTTGGTTTTGCATTGGGTAGCTGGGTGTTGATGTCAGATTTCAAAAATAATGTCCAGACTATACTATATTTGTGGGGTAATATGTTTGTAAAGTGGTATAAATTATTTCACCTTCAACGGGGGGGGGGGGGGGGGCTGGACTCGACCGATCAGGATTACCACGTACAGAAAAATGCTACCCACTGCTATGCTGCTGTGCTATGGGTTGTCTCTGATACCTACTCCGTGATATCCCTACTGGGTGTTGTTACAAAGCCGGACCAGCTTGTCTCGTGGAACCAGTGACAATAAAAATGAGATGAAGGTAGCTGTAGTAGTATATTTTATTCTTCGATTTCATATTGAGTGTTGAAAGCGATCTTTTTAATTTTCCAGGCCACTGCTTTCGATGAACTTCAGAACCAACAGGAGAGCGAGAAAGAAAAGATGTTAGCTCAGGTATGAATTTATTTTATCTGTCATTTATTTTCACATTATAAATCGACCAAACCAAACATAGTCTATTTATCAAGAACACAAGCCGCTATTAGAAAAAGATTCCTCTTATCTCTTCATCAAAAAGATAAAGACCTCTCGAACGAAATTCCCTTCAGAAAATTAAGATTGGCGAGCAGTAGAGTGAGTAGGTAGGTACCATGTCGAGTATTCAGACATAATAATCGGGAATTTTTCAAATTTGTTCCGACTATCGAGAAGAGATTGGTTGCTATCGACGGAGGGAGCGCACCGCAGGTATGTAGCCTAAATAGAAACCTACATGTTGCTATTCGTGGATTCCGATGCAGGTAGATTCAATTCACATCACGAAATCTGACGAGCAGAATTTCGATGGAAGTTCGAACAAACTTTTATTGTTTTAATTGTAACGTTTATAGTCCTAAATGTCTTCTAGCAATTTTCTTTTAACTCCTTGTTTTTCCAGGTTTACATTTTAAGTTTTGCTTCCGAGTCTACCAAGGTAGCGGAAGCTTTGTTTTCACTTTTCAAAGATGAAAAAAAAAGTTCTCCAAAATCAAAATGTTCACTCGCGTTTTGCTGCTTAGACCTTTCTGAGCAATTTTGGTTCCGTGTCTGTGTGTGTGTCATGAATTCCTTGTAACGGGCATGACTATACGAAGTTATTGTCCGATTTCTATAACATTTTCAGGGATTGTGCGGGTTGATGTGTAGACAGTCCCCTATGAAAATCATCATCCTCGGACTTATAGAAGCGACTGCGCGTGCGCAAACGTGAAATCCTTTTAACAGCCATAACTTCTACATTCTCCTTCCGATTTCAATGACAATGAGGAATTTCACCATGTCGGAATTTCCTATTTTTGACCCCAAAATCGGATTCAGCGCCTCTAAAAACCCCCTAAGGCAAACTTTCAGCCCGAACTTCCTAATTTACGAATAAACAAAACAGTGTAGAAAATACGAATGTTTAAAAAAACTAGGAAAATGACGTCATGCTGGAATAGTTCATTTATGGCCGCTTGAAGCGCTGAAATCGAATTATCCCTAGTCCCCAGATGCAAAATTTCATGAAACAGTTAAGTTCGAAATCGAAAAACTGAAGAAAAAAATAGAAAAAGCGAGATGGGGAAAATTAGGTTTCCTCTGTTTATCAAAGTTCAAACAGTTATCAAAGTTACTTTTCTCTTAGAAAACACGATTTCGTCGTCCCAATGGGCAACACTGGGAGGAGACGGCGATCCGAACAGCCCAATCAGCGAGCGTTCCCGCTGCACGTCTGTTTTCCCGGTTAGTTTTGAAATTAAAAATTTTGATTGTCTCCCAAAAATAACAGGAGACTTATTTTCCGAAATCAGCCCGATTTTCATCTATCCCACACCATTAACTATTCAGGAAAAATGCAAACAGAATTCGGTGAAATTCCTCATTTCAGGGATGTTACAGATTAGTATTTACATGGTCCCCTATGAAAATCATCATCCCCGGATCGATAGAAGCGACTGCGCATGCGCAAACGTGAATTTCCTTGTAACAGCCATAACTTCTACATTTTCCATCCGATTTCAATGAAATTTCCAGGGATGTCACAGAGTAGTGTTTAGATCGTCCCCTATGAAAATCATTGAGAATGGTTTTTCATAGAGGGATGGTCCCCTGTGCGGATCTCAAATCCTATTCATTGCATCACTAGGCCTCAATAGGTCAGAGGTAGCGCATAGAATTATAGCATTTCCTCGTCAAATTGGAGGTTTTCAATTTCAAATTGGAGGTTTTACACATCAATTTGGAGGTTTTACAATTCAAATTGGAGGTTTTACATTTCAAATTGGAGGTTGACGGAAATACATGATTTAATTCTGGGAAAGCAATAACAACAAATTAGCGAGTGAAACGTAACATTCAACAAGTAAGAATGAACATAATGAACGGTAAAGAATGAACAAATTTTTAACGTAAGTCTCTCCCTGCAGCAGCGGCTGTCAGGTCTATCATCATTCTCATAAAATAATTTGTGCAGTCCGATGTGGTGACAGTTGCAACGCTTCGGGTTATCTTGTCACATAGGTCGTGGTTTGTTTGGGGCTCACTGAGGATTTGTCTTGCTGACAACTTGATTTTTGAAAAGCAGAGCTCCACTGGATTCAAGTTAGGTGGGTAGGGGGGGCAGATATTTCACGTTAAACCCCAATTTGAAATGTAAAACCTCCTAGACCGGGAGCCGAGGCCAAAAACGGTGACTTACGAGTTGAAAGCTACAAACCAATTTTTATTAAATGTCCTCCAAGGTGAGTAAAAAAATGGATTGCTGCCACTCCAAAGCCCCGTCTTTCAAAAATGGCGGCCGTTTGAAATTGTCAAATTTAGAGAAATGATGACTTACGTAGTTGATGGCTGGAAATCAATTTACTTGCAAGAACTAATTATCTAAAGGTGAAAAATACATCTCTGCCACCCTAGTTCCCCGCCCCTGTACAGGCAGAGTCGATCAAATTTTGTCAAAATTTTGACCATTTTTTGACTTATTAGTTGACGGCTGACATTTTTGTAGTAGGTTGGTATTTATGAGAAAGAAACAAAAAACTATCTCTGCCCTCCCCACCCCCCGTCTTCCGCTCAGCAGAATCGATTCAAAATTGTCAAATTTTGACACAAATGTTGACTTGTTAGTTGACGCGTGAATTTTTCTTTACTAGTTCTCTATGCATATCTGGTTAATAAAAACCATCTCTGCCGTTTTGATTCCGCGTCGTTCGTTCAGCAGAGATGGTCCAAAATTTGACAAAATTTGGTCCCAAAATTGAGTTATCGAGTTGATGGCTGAAATTTATTTTGCGAGTAGCTAATTATTAGTTCTTTCAAAATTCCTTACTCTGCCATTCTGATTCCGCGTCGTTTATTCAGCAGAGATGGTCCAAATTGGTCAAATTTTGGTCCAAAAATGGACTTATTAGTTGATGGCTGGAAATTGCATAATTATCTCCTACATGCTACTGTAAGACAATAAAACACACTCTGCCATCTTGGAAACGCGTCGTTTGTGGAGCAGAAGCCAATATGTACAGGAATATGTGTGTAAAATCTGCAGGGTGAAATTCAGCACCGAAAAATTGACTTATGAGTTGATGGCTGGAATTCATTTTGCGAGTAGGTAATTATTAGTTCTTTCGAAATTCCTTACTCTGCCATTCTTATTCCGCGTCGTTCATTCAGCAGAGATGGTCCAAATTGCTAAAATTTGGGTCAGCTAAAATTTGAACGGAGATTAGGCCTCTTTTGCGATTCACACTCGTGTTTCTGATTTATCGTACGTAAAACCCTTAAATTCTCGTAGGGAGCGAAAGGGTTTGTCCTACAGGGCTCCGCGTGGTCTTAAAAAAATCTAAAAATTCTATAGAATCTTAAATTGAAGGAAAAACAATACCTTTATATCAAAATTTTTTGAGTTAATGCGTTTTCAAAATTCATTTTGGAACCCTTAGAACTGACCTACATCAACCAAAATCTTCGGGCACAACTAGACCCCAAATGGAGCCTACATACCAAATTTCATCAAAATCGGTCAATGCTAAGTGGCAAAAGTGCCGCGTACGGCGTTCGGCGGACGGACGGCCAAATTTGTATTCGATTTTTGGATTCAATTTGGAAATGAAATAGAATGTGAATAGTGAAGTTAGCTGCAGTTCCTTCTACAGGCTCTTCTCGCTGCGAGCACATCAACATAATGTTAATGACTGTCTGTAGCAGGCGGGTTTACAGGTAGAAACACATAAAGTGAATCTCACCCTTGCGTCATTCGACCAGCATGCAGCATGCTTTGTTGTAGCTAGTGCCAGGCTATGATTTTGAGTAATTAGTACTTTTATCTACTAGCCTTGAGCTTAGCTAGATTTTACTCTGGAATTACTTGGTATTCAAAAATACACAGATAACCAAACACATAAAATTCGATCATCATCTGCCGGACTAAATATCCTCGATAGAAAAAATTTTGAGGGGGTCTTAGAAATTTTTTTTTCTTGGTCGATTCCAAAGGTTCATTATTGAAAATAATAAACCAAAAATCGGCCGTAGTTCACAGGATGGACATTTCGGGAATACCTAGGTACCTTCAGTAATGATGAGTGAGCCCACATCGGTTCAATACCTAATTACTATTACTATTATTTTTTTTCTTTTGATTGTTCAAAATTATCTTGGTACAATAAATTAGACCTTGGTTCCAGTTGTTTTGGTCCAAAGTTTTGGTCCGAATTGTTCAAAATTATCTTGGTACAATAAATTTGACCTAGGTTCCAGTTGTTTTGGTCCATTCAAGTACCTACCCAACTATTTCTTCAACTTATTCTTTAAAAACATTTGATAGCCTCGCATACCTATACTCAATTTTACATTCCACTATTTGAGTGTACGCAGATATTTCGAGAGGTATCCTTTCTATGGTTGTGGCTCGTTAATTTTATATCTTGCATAATACACATGCTTGGAAATCCTGAGGAATGAGCACACAATACTATTTGACCGAATTGACAGCATTTAATTTCTAACTCACCTATCTAAACAATAACTTCGTGGATGTGAGAAGACCTAAATACCTTTTGGTTTATTATTTTCAATAATAAGCCTTTGGAATCGAGCAAGAAAAAAAAAATTTTAACCCCCCCTCAAAATTTGATGTTTTACGTTTCAAGGTACGTAGAATCCGAAAATCGAATAAAAAAATTTCCGTCCGTCCGCCGTACGCCGTCCGCCGTACGCCGTCCGCCGTACGCCGTCCGCCGTACGCCGTCCGCCGTCCGCCGTACGCGGCACTTTTCTTAGCAACACTGGACCGATTTGGTTCAAATTTGGTATATGGGCTCCATTTGGGGTCTAGTTGTGCCGCGAAGCTTTTGGTTGATGTAGGTCACTTCTAAGGGGTGAAAATTAAGGGTTGAAATTTTCAAGAGTGCCCTAGCTCGAAAACTCTCGAAATAAAGGTATCGTTTTTTCACCAATTTTAAATAGTACAGAATTTTTAAAAATTTTTGAGACCACCCGGAGCTCTGTAGGACAAACCGTTCGGTCCCTACGAGTATTTGAAGGTTTTCCTTCGATAAAACAGAATCATGAGTGTGAATCGCAAAAGAGGTCTAATCGCCGTTCAAATTTTATCGGACTAAAATGCGATCGCTGTTCATTTCTTCGAGTTGTATTCGGTTTTGCCTCCTGCGTAACCAGTAATCAAATTTCCATATCAAGCTTTCTATTTTTCGAATCGAGTGTGAAGCGTTTAGTTCTTTCTAATAAACTTGATTGTGAAGGTGTGAAGCCATTATAGTGTGGTAGGTAGTACCTACCAATAGTTGGTAGGTAAAAAAAAATTGGTAGGTAAAACAATGTTTGTAGGTAAAAAACGCTGCAAATCATTGCTCACTGATCAGATCACTGATCAGCTGAGTGAGCTCCGAAGCCATTTTCAATGCTATTGAATGGAAGTGCTCTTCCAGGCGTCTCCAGCATTCGAGGAGATCTTCTTCACTCCTCACATCACTGATCAGCTGAGTGAGCTCCGAAGCCATTTTCAATGCTATTGAATGGAAGTGCTCTTCCAGGCGTCTCCAGCATTCGAGGAGATCTTCTTCACTCCTCACATCACTGATCAGCTGAGTGAGCTCGAAAGCCATTTTCAATCCTATTGAATGGAAGTGCTCTTCCAGGCGTCTCCAGCATTCGAGGAGATCTTCTTCACTCCTCACATCACTGATCAGCTGAGTGAGCTCCGAAGCCATTTTCAATGCTATTGAATGGAAGTGCTCTTCCAGGCGTCTCCAGCATTCGAGGAGATCTTCTTCACTCCTCACATCACTGATCAGCTGAGTGAGCTCCGAAGCCATTTTCAATCCTATTGAACGCAGGAGCTGAAATTTGAGAGGGAAGGTCAAGGGAGAATACAGATGGTGGTAGGTGCTATTGATGGAGAACCAGTGATCTATACAGAAGTATGATCTATACATAAAATAATAAACCTTTGAGCAATGATTTGCAGCGTTTTTTAAATCGATTTTATGGAATTAGTAGGGCAAATTCCTTCGTGCTCATATTATTGACACTCTTCTAAAATACTGGGAAAACCACAGTAGGCCCTCATAAACAAATTGTACACGTTCATCATAATTATGAGTAGGTACTTATCTATGTAAAACTATTCCTAGTTTAGGTTCAAACTAAAACATTCCTAGTTGACGAATTTTTCATGCTTTGCATAAGTAGAAAACCTAGTAGGTAATTTTTACTCAGAGGTTTACCATTTCAAATACATAATTACAAACGGAACAAATGAATAGGTGAGAACCTACTCAACGACCTCATTCTTGTTTACCCTGATTGATCGAATCCAAAACCCCAAGTACTTAGCAGTTTTATGATCTATTTCCACGAAAATATTTTCGTGGAAATAGACAACGTTCTACTCAACTTTGTTTTTATTAAAATGGTTTTCCACAATCTCATCGCGAGTGACTTTATTCGTAGTTTTATGATCAATGGATGATAAGATATTGCTTCCGATAGTACCAAGGAGACCGTGTAGTCATTAGATATTCCATGATTATGAGCTCAAAACGGTATTATTGGTCTCGGGTTTCATCAATTTAAAATAGCATTTAAAATAGAATGTAAAATAGAATCTGTACAGTAGCAGTTAATGTAAAATATATAGATAGCGAACGGTTGGCCCTAGAGCTCTGGGTGATCTCATTCGATTCTGAAAATTCAATACTATTTTAAATTGATGAAATAACAATTCCTTTATATCAAATGTTAATGAGTCATGAATATTATTTATAATCAGTCCGTCCAATTGAGGACGGGAATTGAAAGGTATCGAACAGTAGTGTATATTTCATTCTTTGTAACTAGAAGTGAATAAGTAAGATTAATAACACTGATTCAAAATTTGGTGTGTACACTTTCTTTAGAATGAAAATAAAATTTACTAGCCAGTTATTTCTCTTATTTATCAATGCAAAGGGAAAACAATTCTCATCAGTAGTTAATTTACCAGGCACAGGTTATTCCATCAATTTAAAATACTATTGAATTTTCAGAATCGAATGAGATCACCCAGAGCTCTAGGGCCAACCGTTCGCTACCTATTTATTTTACATTTACTGCTACTGTACAGATTCTTAGAGGTCGAAGGAACACGAGACCAATAATACCGTTTTGAGCTCATAATCATGGAATATCTAATGACTACACGGTCTCCTTGGTACTATCGGAAGCAATATCTTATCATCCATTGATCATAAAATTGTTGAGTACTTGGGGTTTTGGATTCGATCAATCAGGGTAAACAAGAATGAAGTCGTTGAGTAGGTTCTCATCTACTCATTTGTTCCGTTTGTAATTATGTATTTGAAATGGTAAACCTCTGAGTAAAAATTACCTACTAGGTTTTCTACTTATGCAAAGCATGAAAAATTCGTCAACATGTTTTAGTTTGAACCTAAACTAGGAATAGTTTTACATAGATAAGTACCTACTCATAATTATGATGAACGTGTACAATTTGTTTATGAGGGCCTACTGCGGTTTTCCCAGTATTTTAGAAGAGTGTCAATAATATGAGCGCGAAGGAATTTGCCCTACTAATTCCATAAAATCGATTTAAAAAAGGTATTTAGGTCTAACTAAGTGATAGTCATAGATTGAAATATGCTCTTCTCACATCCACGAAGTTATTGTTTAGATAGGTGAGTTAGAAATTAAATGCTGTCAATTCGGTCAAATAGTATTGTGTGCTCATTCCTCAGGATTTCCAAACATGTGTATTATGCAAGATATAAAATTAACGAGCCACAACCATAGAAAGGATACCTCTCGAAATATTTGCGTACACTCAAATAGTGGAATGTAAAATTGAGTATAGGTATACGTGCTATCAAATGTTTTTAAAGAATAAGTTGAAGAAATAGTTGGGTAGGTACTTGAATGGACCAAAACAACTGGAACCTAGGTCAAATTTATTGTACCAAGATAATTTTGAACAATTCGGACCAAAACTTTGGACCAAAACAACTGGAACCAAGGTCTAATTTATTGTACCAAGATAATTTTGAACAATCAAAAGAAAAAAAATAATAGTAATAGTAATTAGGTATTGAACCGATGTGGGCTCACTCATCATTACTGAAGGTACCTAGGTATTCCCGAAATGTCCATCCTGTGAACTACGGCCGATTTTTGGTTTATTATTTTCAATAATGAACCTTTGGAATCGACCAAGAAAAAAAAATTTCTAAGACCCCCTCAAAATTTTTTCTATCGAGGATATTTAGTCCGGCAGATGATGATCGAATTTTATGTGTTTGGTTATCTGTGTATTTTTGAATACCAAGTAATTCCAGAGTAAAATCTAGCTAAGCTCAAGGCTAGTAGATAAAAGTACTAATTACTCAAAATCATAGCCTGGCACTAGCTACAACAAAGCATGCTGCATGCTGGTCGAATGACGCAAGGGTGAGATTCACTTTATGTGTTTCTACCTGTAAACCCGCCTGCTACAGACAGTCATTAACATTATGTTGATGTGCTCGCAGCGAGAAGAGCCTGTAGAAGGAACTGCAGCTAACTTCACTATTCACATTCTATTTCATTTCCAAATTGAATCCAAAAATCGAATACAAATTTGGCCGTCCGTCCGCCGAACGCCGTACGCGGCACTTTTGCCACTTAGCATTGACCGATTTTGATGAAATTTGGTATGTAGGCTCCATTTGGGGTCTAGTTGTGCCCGAAGATTTTGGTTGATGTAGGTCAGTTCTAAGGGTTCCAAAATGAATTTTGAAAACGCATTAACTCAAAAAATTTTGATATAAAGGTATTGTTTTTCCTTCAATTTAAGATTCTATAGAATTTTTAGATTTTTTTAAGACCACGCGGAGCCCTGTAGGACAAACCCTTTCGCTCCCTACGAGAATTTAAGGGTTTTACGTACGATAAATCAGAAACACGAGTGTGAATCGCAAAAGAGGCCTAATCTCCGTTCAAATTTTAGCTGACCCAAATTTTAGCAATTTGGACCATCTCTGCTGAATGAACGACGCGGAATAAGAATGGCAGAGTAAGGAATTTCGAAAGAACTAATAATTACCTACTCGCAAAATGAATTCCAGCCATCAACTCATAAGTCAATTTTTCGGTGCTGAATTTCACCCTGCAGATTTTACACACATATTCCTGTACATATTGGCTTCTGCTCCACAAACGACGCGTTTCCAAGATGGCAGAGTGTGTTTTATTGTCTTACAGTAGCATGTAGGAGATAATTATGCAATTTCCAGCCATCAACTAATAAGTCCATTTTTGGACCAAAATTTGACCAATTTGGACCATCTCTGCTGAATAAACGACGCGGAATCAGAATGGCAGAGTAAGGAATTTCGAAAGAACTAATAATTACCTACTCGCAAAATAAATTTCAGCCATCAACTCGATAACTCAATTTTGGGACCAAATTTTGTCAAATTTTGGACCATCTCTGCTGAACGAACGACGCGGAATCAAAACGGCAGAGATGGTTTTTATTAACCAGATATGCATAGAGAACTAGTAAAGAAAAATTCACGCGTCAACTAACAAGTCAACATTTGTGTCAAAATTTGACAATTTTGAATCGATTCTGCTGAGCGGAAGACGGGGGGTGGGGAGGGCAGAGATAGATTTTTGTTTCTTTCTCTTAAATACCAACCTACTACAAAAATTTCAGCCGTCAACTAATAAGTCAAAAAATGGTCAAAATTTTGACAAAATTTGATCGACTCTGCCTGTACAGGGGCGGGGAACTAGGGTGGCAGAGATGTATTTTTCACCTTTAGATAATTAGTTCTTGCAAGTAAATTGATTTCCAGCCATCAACTACGTAAGTCATCATTTCTCTAAATTTGACAATTTCAAACGGCCGCCATTTTTGAAAGACGGGGCTTTGGAGTGGCAGCAATCCATTTTTTTACTCACCTTGGAGGACATTTAATAAAAATTGGTTTGTAGCTTTCAACTCGTAAGTCACCGTTTTTGGCCTCGGCTCCCGGTCTATCCAATTTGACGTGAAAATTCTATATCCCCCAGGGGTCCCGGGTTCGAATCCCAGCCGAGGCTAAGCATTTTTTTGAACCAGTCACATGCATCTACTCACTTACATTTTTCATCCGAATTCGATGAAATTTTCTAGGATTGTCCAGATTAGCGTTTAGATGGTACCCTATGAGGGTAGTGGAAGGTACTTAGAGATTGGTGTTTTGAGATCTACTATGCATCGGATCATCTATATAATCGGGTTATGGATACGAGGAAGCTATGTGCCACACATACTTGGCAGACGTTTTTTATTTAATTAAATGGATTTTCACAATCTCGTCGCGAGTGATTTTATTCTTATCGCCTGAAAATGTTGTTTTGTAGATAAAATTTCGAACCAATTGCGCGGTTTGCTTCATTTAAAACGTTTCGTCGGAAAATACACTGGCTTTCCTATAAGAAGATGTGTAGGCAGGCTTCCTCGCCTAATTGGGCGATGGATAGCTCCTACGTCGGCATTGGACCAGAAATGGACTAAACACCCGAGACGCGGTCCGGAGCCAGATGACGAATGCGAGTCGAATAACAATATGGACCGTCGTGTTTGCTGTTGTTATTAAGAGAGCGCCATTCCTGCCTCACATCCGAACTAGTGTCGGTGCGACAGGAAGCCTCTTCGGATCGCGTAGATTTTCCCAGTGATTTCGAATTTCGGGGGTTTCCATCGTGAGATCTGCGGTAATGTAACTGTTAGGTAATCATGAGATTATGGGCGGCTATGTTTTGTGACTACCTACAGCTGAATGTCAACAAACACCAGCGATATGAGGTGAACTCTAGAATACCTACCGACCTGCTCAATTTGTTCTGCTCAATCTGAACTAAGAATTGAGGCATTTTTTCGTGTTTTGAGGATCATTTTCAAGTTTACAAGGTTGACCCTAAAAATGAAAAAAAAATGGCCTTGGTTTATCAAAATAACAAACGTTCTTTTTGAAGCTAGGAGTTAGCTTTTGGTTTAATATTTTCAATAATGAATCAACCAAGAAAAAAAATGTTTAACACCCCCTCAAAATTTGATGGTTTACTTTTCAAGGTACGTAAAATCCAAAAATCTAATAAAAATTTGGCCGTCCGTCCGCCGTACGCAGCACTTTTGCCACTTAGCATTGACCGATTTTGATGAAATTTGGTAGGTAGGCTCCATTTGGGGTCTAGTTGTGCCCCGAAGATTTTGGTTGATGTAGATCACTTCTAAGGGTTGAAAAATGAATTTTGAAATTTTGAAAACGCACTAACTCAAAAAATTTTGATATAAAGGTATTGTTTTTCCTTCAATTTAAGATTCTATAGAATTGTTAGAATTTTTTGAGACCACGCGGAGCCCTGTAAGACATACCGTTCGCTCCCTACGAGAATTTATCGGTTTTACGTACCTACGATAAATCAGAAACACGAGTGTGAATCGCAAAAGAGGCTTAATCTCCGTTCAAATTAAAGCTGACCGAAATGCGATCGATGTTTTTCTTCATGTTGGATGGCTTTGCAGACGAGTGATCTATATAGAAAAATAATAAACCATTGTGTAATAATTTGCAGCGTTTTTTAGGTAATTTCAGGTTCCTGCCTAATTATCAGGGGAACACCAGGAATTAAAGAAACGTTTGCCTAGTTGGATGGGCGGTGTAGCTCCTTCTCGTCGTTTAACATGGACGTATAAAAATAGTTTATTTAAAAATGCCAGACTATTGACTAGAATGAAACTGAATTTTCGCAATCATGTTGTTGGTTTATCGAATGACAAACGCCCATACAATTGAGAAGTCGTTTGCGATTGTGTTGATGATTTTACTTTTTCCCACGGTTGGTCGAACAGTAGTGAAATCTCATCTACCTATTCCAAAATGTCCCTCGAAAATTTGAGATGGATCTGGCTATTAGAAAAATAACTCGAGAAAATCACGACCTCAATCTGCTGTCGTCTCATGTTGATGACATCCAAAGAGACGCGCATCAACCCCTAAAATTGTATCGAAATTGGACAATGATTTCGTGTCTTTATCAAGAATTAACCGCAGGCAGACACGCAATTAAAATTGGTCAGAAAGCTCTCAAACGTAAATGGCAGCATTCGACTTAACCTTCGCTTTTGAAATTTTCATGTCTTTGCTTTGGCACACAAACTGAAAAATCGTCACGAAAACTAAGCAAGTCTTGCTCACGCGACCAAGAAATAAATAAAATAGACTCACTGTGTTGCGTAGAGAACAATCAACTGTTTTCTTATTTTGATGCTTGGGTAAATGAACTAACAACCTTACTTCACTACCTTGTTGTGTAGTGGTTGACATGAAAATATCCCAATGTGTTGCAGACTCGTATGCAAGCATTTAAAATTGAGTTTCTTCAAAAGACTAAGTACTTTCGAATCGAGTGTTTATTATTAAGAAATCGAAAACATCTAAAACTTCGAAGAACACATCGCATCTAAAATCCTAAGTTACAAGATCCTTTGATTTTTCTATTTATTTTTTGATGGTAGCATGACTTAAAATATTATTCTTCTTACGGAGGCTGAGATAGAATGAATTTTCTATTCTTCCATTTGGGGACCTTCATTGTGACCAACCAGGTCAACTTCCGTTTTACTCAACCGTTTTTCAACTTTCGGAAACATTTAAATGAAGAAAAAAATTTAGTAGTAAAAAAAAACAGTAATAAGAGATACGTTTCGAAAATGCAATACCTATGCCACTCAACGAAATAAATGGCTCGTGGGCATCAGAAATGAGAAATTCCGCCATACCAACTTCTCCATTTTGGTGATCGAGAAGCAACTGAGGCCTCAGCCCAAGGGCCTTAAAGAGTTACCTGTAGGTAACAAGGTTGAACTGTAGGTAGCTAGGTTGAACCAATCATCCATTACCTAAGCAGCTTGAGGTCAAACGAATCCATCAGGCAGTCGTAAAACTCTCCATTCCGACAGTCTAGATTATCTTATACCCCTGTAGTGACTAGTCACCAAATTATTCAATAAATGAATGTAAAATTCGGATAGCTTACCATTACTCTGATCTACAGATCCAATTGAGTTGACACCTGCTTTCGGAATGGAGTAATTTCGATAAAGCGGAGGATTTCTACTTTATTAAATTGAGTAATTACTTGTATTGATTATTGGTTAACTAATAAGACACAATTCGTTGATTAGGTAGTGTTCAAATTCTGTATAATATACAGGGTGTAAGCCTAACTGGTCTGCCATACTGCACGACTCAATTCAAAAAGTAATTTGCAACAATTAGTTCCTCTTAGACATTTTTTAAAAAAAGCTTTGTTTCCGAGTTATTTCAATTTTAAATTTTTCTCTCTTATTTCTGTAAACATCCTCCTATTATGAGGATGTTTACGGAAATAAGAGAGAAATATGGACTCTCAACATCCTCAAAATACCCTTTGCGTACAGAATATTAGAATGGTATACTGGAAAACGTCTGCCAAGAGGGTGTGGCACATAGATTCCTCGTATCCATCACCCGATTGTATAGATGATCCGATGCATAGTAGTTAATCTCAAAACATCGATCTCTAAGTACCTACCCTACCTACCCCTAGGTATCTACACGCTAATCTGAACAATCCTGAGAAATTTCGTCGAAATTGGATGGAAAATGTAGAAGTTATGGATGTTACAAGGAATTCACGTTTGCGCATGCGCGGTGGCTACTATCAGTCTGGGAGTGATGATTTTCTACGCGCCAACCCGCACAATCCTTGAATATTTCATCGAAATCGGACAATAACTTCGTATAGTTATGCTTGTTACAAGGATTTCATGACAGACAGACAGACATTGAATCAAAATTGTTCAGAAAGGTCTAAAACGCAAAACGCGAGTGGAAATTTCGATTTTGGAGAACTTTTTTTTTCAACCTTGAAAAGTGAAGACAAAGCTTCCCCTACCTTGGTAGACTCGGGAGCAATAGGAAAAAAATAACGATTTACATGTGAGTTACAAGTTCAGGGTGACGAGCAGAGTATTTTATGAGTTTTTAAAATGTTTAACCAAGAGGTTGATTGCATAATGTGTCACCTACAAGGCTGACTACTCTCTCATGATAATATTTCAATGTTCTTAACCATAGCTTCAAGGTTTTTTTCCTGAAAATTCGCTCATTAACTCATGCTGCATGAAGGACATTTTTTTTTCCAAAATCCCCTTCTTGTCTTTCAGGAGCGAGAGTTGAACAGCAAAGTGACTGTGGAGCTCGGGAGAAGAGTTCAACAGTTGGAAGCGGAGTTGGCAGAAGCTATGGAAATAAAAAACGAACTCGTCACTAAATTCAATACGCTATTCAGAAAGAAGAAATCCGCCAAATTGAAGAAAGAGCAGCTCGTTCAGGATGTGGTGAGCATTTTTCCCAAATGGAGAAGAAAATAAGGATAGTTATAGTTTATAGTAAATAAAACGTGATAAGTTCATGTTAGATGGAGCAGGTAGGTTCCTACTTACAAAATGGTGTTCTGAACCGTCCTTATGAGATTTGTAGAAACTTTCTGTGTTGTTGCTCAACTTCTCAAAAGTTGCTTTCCTCTACAGGGTTTCCATTCGTACGAACATAATCTTCGGGTGTAAACTTTAAGGTCGAACCTTCGGCCAAGAGTCGATTTCATAACTAATTTGAGACAGAAAAAATGATCTAACACATCAAATTTACCTTAACTTTACATTTCCCATCACTGGAGTAAAAGATCAGTGAAATAATCGACCCAAACACGAAATTTGTTATTAAATTGATACTAAAAATGAATGTTTTTTTTAAATATCTTTTATATAATATATAAATATATATTATTATATAAATATTATAATATAAATATCATTATATAAATAAATAAATATATATTATGTATATTTAACAACTTGTGGAAAAACAAAACAGGAGCCGCGTGAGAGATGATTAAAAAAAAATGGACCGACCTCAAAAATGATGTCTGTAAACACCAAAAAGGGAAAAATAATAATCTCAGCGAATACATACTTGATGTAGTTGGTTGTTGGACATAGATATCTAGTCAACAGATGGTATGTTGGAATACCAACAATTATTTTTAGTGTGATTCACACTTATTGTCACACTCATAACCTCCATCGTACGATAGCAGTGACATACTGCCCAATAGTTTTGGAACACTTATATCTACTCGTATTCATGTTTTGTATTGCACGATCGACGCATGTTGTAATACTCACCAGATCATGTGAGTAGTACCTACTTAAAAACCACAGCGTATCCAGATAGGTAGGTAAGTACCTACGCATTGAAGTCGCCGCCGTGCCCATCTGTAGACACAAACTAACTACCTCCCTTATTCGATGATCTGGTTAGCATTACAAGAGTAAGCACCATTGAGTTAAAATGTGCTCCCCAAACTATCAGGTACCTGGTACGTCTCTGCTGCCATATGAGTATGATAGTAAGTGTGAACCTCTCTAGGAATGGTTGTGACGAATATTTTGAGACTCTATTATTATATGAGACTTTATTATTATATTGGTGGACATATTGTAATGTAGCTACATACCTTCGGAAGCGTTGTTACCTAATTAACGTTAAAAACCTCCGACAATCTTGAACAAACAGATATCTACGTTCATACTCGGTGTGGAAGCATGACTGTGGTATGGGAGGTATGTACCTATATTTCCGAAAACGAATAAATGTTGGTAAATAGAACATCTAGAAGACGTTTGTGTCTACAGATGGGCTCGGCGGCGACTTCAATGCTAACCTACCTACCTATCTGGATACGCTGTGGTTTTTAAGTACTACTCACATGATCTGGTGAGTATTACAACATGCGTCGATCGTGCAATACAAAACATGAATACGAGTAGATAAAAGTGTTCCAAAACTATTGGGCTGTATGTCACTGCTATCGTACGATGGAGGTTATGAGTGTGACAATAAGTGTGAATCACACTAAAAATAATTATAGGTATTCCTAAATACCATCTGTTGACTAGATATCTATGTCCAACAACCTACTACATCAAGTATGTATTCGCTGAGATTATTATTTTTCCCTTTTTGGTGTTTACAGACATAATTTTTGAAGTCGGTCCATTTTTTTGTTAAAAAGGTTTTTATTTTATTATTTTTCCATTTTATATTATTTTTTATTTTTCACTTTTTAGTGGTCCTCAATATAAATGTGAAATTAATTTACCCTCAGTTTTTCGAACAGTTTTAGTAATACTGTGGATCATTTCAGTAAGGTGGACCAGAAGCCGTAGGGTAGACCACATTCTGTAATCCGGATCAGTTTCCATATATATAGATGAGTTTCCGTTTTAGGATCAGTTTCAGGAGGTATTTGGTTCACTTTCCTACTTACCAATCTACTCCCTTATCCCCTAACTGGTCGACTTTGTTCATAATTGCTAGGTACTTGGTAGTTCTGACAACACAATTCAACAACTCAACCATGACATGATTGACGAGGGAGCTAAGTGCTACATCCACTTGGTAGAATACCCTCTCATCACCTAATTGTACTATACACCTACCTCATATTTGGTACATCACCATGCAGTTTTGAAGATCTCCTATACCATTACCTACCCAACTATATTATGGATGACGAGGAAGCTATGTGCTACACCCACTTGGTAGTACACCCTCTTATCACCGAGTTGTACTATACACCTCATATTTGGTACATCACTATGCAGTTTTGACGATCTTCTATACCATCACCTACACAACTATATTATGGATCACGAGGAAGCTATGTGCTACACCCACTTGGTAATATACCCTCTTATCACCAAATTGTACTACATACCTTATATTTGGTACTGCACTATTCAGTTTCGACAATCTCCTATACCATTACCTACCTAACTATATTATGGATGACGAGGAAGCTATGTGCTACACCCACTTGGTAGAAAACCCTCTTATCGCCTTATTGTACTATATACCTACGTCATATTTGGTAGTGCACTATTCAGTTCCGAAAATCTCCTATACCATTACCTACCCAACTATATTATGGATGACTAGGAAGCTATGTGCTACACCCACTTGGTAAAATACCCTCTTATCACCAAATTGTACTACATACCTCATATTTGGTACGGCACTATGCAGTTATGACGATCTCCTATACCATTAGATATCCAACTATATTATGAATGACGAGGGAGCTATGTGCTACACCCACTTGGTAGAATACCTAACTAACAGTACTACAATTATCGCTCATACTTGGTAGGAAAACTCACATACATGAGCATTCGTAGACACGTTTGATATGGCTCATGCAGGTTTTGACCTAAAAGCCACTATAATTTCCCCGTTTCTCATCCTCCGCAGCACCTTTTAGTTATCGGAACCCCCTTCATATAGCATATCATTTTAAAGCTTACAATCAGACCTTCAATTTGACTATACACAAATGGTACTCCATCGACTCAGTCGGAAGTCACGCGGCAAGAAGAGTGAATGCGGACCAATATTCCCGAAAACGGGAACCACGTTTTTCAACTTCTATCACAAATGTTCGATACTTTTAACAAAGCAAAATGAAATCTGTTTGAAACGGGACCACCACGGATACTGGTAGAACACATTTCAAAAAGAATCAGATAGATTGATACCAGAATAAAGAAATGCAAGCGACTCGGACGTACAAAAAAAAATCGTCGTCCCACGACAACCTGAAAAAGTGAGTTATTTAGTTTTTATTTAGTTATTTTTTCTTTATTAGTTTATTATTTTCATTAATGAACCTTTGTAATCGACCATGAAAAAAAATTGTTTACCCCCTCAAAATTTGTTGGTTCACGTTTCAAGGGAGGTTAGTTGAATCCAAAAATCGGAATTTGACCGTCCATCCGCCGTACTCTTACCATGGACCGATTTTGATGAAATTTGGTATATGTGGTCCATTTGGGGTCTAGTTGTGCCACGAAGCGTTTGGTTGAAATGTTCTAAACGCTCAAAAACATAAAAACTTTCGATAAAAAGGTACTTATTGGTTTTTCATAAATTTAAAATAGTATTGAATTTTTAGAATCGAATGAGACCATCCAGAGCTCTGCAGGATGAACCGTTCGCTCCCAATGAGAACTTAAGGGTTGGACTTAGGATAAGTCAGAAACACGAGTGTGAATCGCAAAAGAGGCCTAATCCCCGTTCAAATTTGGGCTGAGCAAAATGCGATCGCTGTTCGTCACTTCGAGTTGTACTCAGTTTTGCGTCCTTAGCAACCAGAAATCAAATTTCTTAATGAAGCCAATAGCTGTTTATTTCTTCAAATTAAACTTGATTTCGGAGCGAAAATAGATAGTGGTAGTGGCAATGTAAAGCTGTGTTCTTTGCGGGCGAGTGATCTAAACAGATAAAAAATAAACCTTTATGTAATAATTTTCAGCGGTTTTATCACAAATTAGTAATAAAATCGACCCCTGGCCGGTTCTACCTTAACTTTTACGTATGTATTAATCAGTAAAAAGTGTAATTAACATTACCTATTGTAAATTCTAGCTAAGAAGGCAAATCAGTCACATGACTGTGAATAACTGTGTAGGTATTTTAGAGGAGAAAGTTTGGTGAGAATTGAACTCAAATTCTCTTCCGCTAAGCTCAATAACCATTGAATATGTACCTACCTATTTTCAGGAAGATCTTTCTCACGAAGTAGAAGTCCAAAAAGACATAATTTCCCAATTGAAGAAAGCATTGAACGCGTGCAAGTCTGATATGGAGGTCGAATGTGAGAAAAGTTATCGAGAAGGTTACAAATACGGGAGACACGTGGCGACGTTGGAGGAATTGGGTGAGTACCTTCTCAGTGATCTCACTGGTGTTTCTTATCATTGATACAAAGGTACCCTTAAGGCTAAATGTCACGAGTTTAGTTGTGAAATCTGCCACCACGTGGCAGCACCAAAATGAAGAAAATTTCGTTTACTCCTCATTTGAGAACGGATCGAGATATTTTAATTCCGCAAACGAATTTCTTTTCAAGATTACCGTAGAATTGTGGGTAATTGGTTTAGAAAGTGTGCAAAATTTTGTTGCATACTGCTCCAACAAACATTTGAAGGGTCACTGGGAAAAAGGATCCGACTCCTTTTTTCCTAATTCCGAGAAAATCGAAAAACAAAGTTTGAAGTCGTCCCAGACAGACGCTATGCATAAAAAAAAGAACTTTTTGGGCCACCTGACCAGGAATTTAATTATGTTCAAGTGACAAGAAAGAAAATTAAGTAGGTCGAAGATAATTTCCAGAAATAATTAGAAATTTCAAACAAGGTAAGGACTTTGATCTTTTTTCCCCACAAATATCCGCGTTTCGGTCACCATAATACCTAAACATTATATCACCATGTTACCTATTATTTATTCAAATCTCGTAATTCACTTCAGTAAGTTTACTAGGGTTTGTAGGTACCTTACTGTCACCTCCAGAAAAATTTTGGGCAAAAAGTGGCTTAATTTTCCAAATTAGGTATAGTTTTGTACAAAACATTAATCAATCAATCAAATAGTTTTTTATTGTCGCAACCAACCAGTGTGGTATTACAATCGTCATAAAATCGTTTAATGACTAGCATACTAATTTTTCATGTATGACAGTAAAATACCTACCTACCAACAATAATATAAAACAACAATAACAAAATACTACAAACGGAACATGTGATCAAAACAATAACAATAGTGGCATTTTATAAAAAATAAGAACGGCCACAGTCAAAGTCAAATAAATATCACAGTCAGTTTCGATCACAGCACGTAAATAATGATAGGTATGACGGCACAATTAAGACAATAACGAAAAAACATATACCTACTATAAATAGGGGCAAGCAAGAGTACTCTGAATATTCCTCTGCTGCTTGAAAATTTTATAACCAGGTACCTACCACAAAAATCCAATAAAATAACAGTTGAATATATAATAAAGTTTAAGACAAGGTCTGGTCGTCACCAACACAATTTAAAAAAGTCATCGACCCTATACAATTCTGCGCCGATCAATATGGGTTTCAAACGCCTGGCAAATGTGGTCTCCGGTAGGTCCCTAAACTCTTGTGGCAATTTATTGAAAAAACGGATCCCATTCTGCAATGGATCCATCGTCAACGTTGTCGTAAGACGTGCAAAAGGGGGACACAAGTCTCTACAAAACCGGGTGTTGTAACGGTGACAATTGGAATGTGACTTCATTGATGTCAGATCATTCTTAATCAATTTCAGGCATTCGTATACATAGAGAGAGGGTAAAGTTAAACAATTCATTTTTATAAAAAAGCCTCTACAGCTTCCCCTATACTTAACATTAAAAACCACCCTAATAGCTGCCTTCTGCATTTTGAAGGCCCTTAATGAGCCACAAGAGTTACCCCATAGAATTATACCATACGATGCCCGGCTCATAAACAAAGCGAAAAACACTGACCGAAGCACTGGAAACGACACTGACTTACATAACCGACGAAGGGCAAAGTTAGCTGAGGACAAGCTCGCACAAAGTCGTTCGATGTGATCATTCCACGAGATTCTATTATCGATCCACATACCGAGAAAATTCACTGCAGAATCAGCACGGCTGTTGAGGGAAAAGTGGAGATCCTGAGTCTTGTCGTTGTTGAGCTTCAGTGAATTGGACTTACACCAAGTCCTGATGAGGTCGTCAGCCGCTTCCAATCCCCGGGTGAGGTCCTCGATTTGAGGTTTACATTAATTGCAGGGTACATTAATTGCAAAAAGTCAAAAAATCAATAAATAAATCATTCATCTAAAGGATCGTCGCAATATGAAATGGTGTCATCTTCTACATTCCCCAACCTGTTGGACAGTGACTCAGAAAATGTTAACACAGGGGTTGACGAGAAACTGACACAAGTGTTTTAAATCCTTTGATTTTGCTGGGTATAGGGCCGTTGTGAAGGTTTCCCAATGTTACAGCTGCTTTTGGTACTGAAGTCTTCTTCTTCGAGGTAGAAGGGGTTGTGAAAACTGTCTGTTATCTTCAGAAGTAGGTGCTTTTGTGCTTGATGAATCTTTGGTGTGATGCCTTACAACCCATGCAAAGGCGAGGGAAGGGGTCTTTAAATCGGACACTGATCTTTCTTCCCTGAGCGCACGGAATCTGATCCTTTTTCCCCGGAGCCCCGTATTAGTTTTAGCTTTAAAAAGAATGAATGCGATCTTTCTTCCACAAAGTGAAACAACCCTTCGGTTCTACTCCTCCCAAGCTACACGATGGCGTGCCTATCTCAATCCGGCCAAAAAATGGAGTTTGTTCCTTTTTCCCCGTGACCCTTCATTTGTTCAAATTTTGAACATTTTCAAAAATTTGGCCTTATAGCCACTTGTGTAACCTACTTGAGTATAAGAATTCGTTTGCAGAATTTGTCCAACTTGATCGTAGCCGTCGAATTCTCGATTCTATGACATGGAGTACTTTCAAACGCCCAGCCCCTGCCCGACCTTCACCTCCTCTCCTACATTCATGTTTTGGTAGTAGTAATTTGGTCAATATTCTTTTTCCTGGCCGCCTAATACGTACATCAATCATCCCATTTCCAACTTCTCTGTCTTAGGTTGAACAAATTTGGTGAAACAGTATTAATTTGGTGAAATTGGCATAAAACGCAAGATTCTTATATAAATAACTTATGAGCAAGATTCTGTGTTAATTTGATACAGATAATGGTTATCATTAGTATTTATTATCATTTTTTTATTAAAAAAATTAATCAAAAAAAAAAATTTAAGTTAGAAATAGATATACCTACAGGGTGTTTCACGAAAAGGTTACACCCCCCTTCATTTCCGCAAAATACAACGCAAAAAATTCCGACCAACGCAATTCTTCATGATTTTTTGTGAGGATCTCAGGAAAAATACTTTTGCGCAAAAAAGTTGCGCGCAATCGTGCGCAATTGACACTAACTTCATTTTTTCAAATGGAACCCCCCCCCCCTCTTTTATTACAGATTCGTATTCTACGTCAAATTTCATGAGAAATTCATACCCTCATCGATTTGTTTTATTGCGCGCAACCTGGCTTTTTGAACGCTCTAAGTTGCGCATCTCCACAATTGCGCAAAAATTAGGCTTTGGAGAACCCTAAGTGTGGCACATGTTTTTTCATCATTTCTTAACGCTGAATCACATGGTGACATCCTTTTTGAGAAAAACCAAGATTTAAGAGGAAAAATTAACATTTCTTTCACGAAAACATCAGTTTTGAGGTCGAAATCATGTTTATTTTTTATTTTCTCACCTCCTTTTGAACCACGGGCTTGGGGCCGTCTACGGTGGAGATAAAAATAAAAAACTGACAGCATGATCATGCTTGAACTCAATAAAATTACCTATAAACTCATAACGATTTGAAAAGAGCGATTTTTTCACCAAAAACAACCGAATTTTTGGCCGCTATTTCGGAAAATTCCATTCAAATTGAAAAACGGATGTCACCATGTGATTCAGCGTTAAGAAATGATGAAAAAACATGTGCCACACTAAGGGTTCTCCAAAACCTAATTTTTGCGCAATTGTGGAGATGCGCAACTTAGAGTGTTCAAAAAGCCAGGTTGCGCGCAATAAAACAAATCGATGTGGGTATGAATTTCTCATGAAATTTGACGTAGAATCCGAATCTGTAATAAAAAAGGGGGGTTCCATTTGAAAAAATGAAGTTAGTGTCAATTGCGCATGATTGCGCGCAACTTTTTTGCGCAAAAGTATTTTTCCTGAGATCCTCACAAAAAATCATGAAGAATGGGGAATTTGCCTCACATTTTTTTATTTTTTTTTTCGAATGAGGGTTTATTTTTATGGAATAAAACCATAGTGAGCTGCTCGAAAACGCATCCAAAAAATTTAGAGAATTTAAGGAAGATGGAAATTTTAAATGTGGTGGCAATGTGTAAGAGGCAGCCATGTTTGAAACGTGACGGATATTCTACCAATCTGACTTCAAAGGAGGTTCTGTGGCGCTTACCACAGAAGCGGAACATACACGAACTTTTACCTTCCGAGTAGTGCGCACAAGATTGCGCCACGATCTGGCAGGAAGAACCCTGACACAAAATTGACCAAAAGAAACAGTATTACTCACTTTTTTACAATACGAATCTATCTACTAGTTTATCAAGCATTATTATTCTTCATCTTCTCTTATTTAGTTTCAAGATTTGAATCACATTATTCGAATAGCCATTTCACTGGATCGTTTTGTGTGGCGTGCTAGAACTTTGTCTGTTGTCGTTGCTTTCGCGTCGTTTTTTTTTTTTTTTTTCGTATGACCTCAACAATACTCCTCGATTTTCGCGGTGTTTTGTAACAGAGGTTCACTTGTTTAGTCATTTTCTCCTACGGTAATTTTTTTCCGTTGGTTATTCCTAGTGTTAAACGTTATTCTAGGGCCCTATAATAGGATTTGCCTTGAAATTCCAGAATCTAAAATTGAGGCAAATTCCCCATTGCGTTGGTTGGAATTTTTTACGCTGTATTTTGCGAAAATGAAGGGGGTGTAACCTTTTCGTGAAACACCCTGTATATATAAGTTAATAATTTTAGCATTAAGTTAGTTATGTAAGCTAGTTTATAAAATATTCATAGTTTAGAATAGAAGACCACGTGGTCACCATGTGGTGAATGTACAATTGCTAATAGGTTTAGTTTTATCTCTCCCTTTCACTTGATATGATGGACAAACAACCTTTCACCACGTGGTCTCGTTACCAGGTGGCCCCCTTTCCTTTCTAATCCTTTCACCTCCCTTCCACCCAGACTATATAAATAGAACGACGGACTGACAAACTTTAGTACTCTCTCGACGGGCTGAAGATGATGTCCTTACATCGAAAGCGCTCGTCTCCTGTACTCGACTTGCTGGTTACGATGGATTCTCCAACACGGAACGTAGATAATAATTGATTACACAACGGTTTTTTGTTTTCCTGTGTAGATAGCGTTTTACAGAAGTTTTGGTTGTATTATGAAAATACTTCATGCAGCACCTAACCAGTATTAAAATGACCAATGCTTTTTCGATAGGTGTACTTGAACAGTTCAAAATACTGAAGGATATCGAAGCTACTTTAGAAACTGATATACGGGAAGAGAATCAGAGAAGGTGCACTGCAGTCAAATGAACGTCCAGCTTCACCACGTCGAAGGAAAACCCACGTTGCTGCGCCACAGAATCCAAGTGTTCATTGAAGTGATATCGACTATCAATCAATCAATGTATTGTATAGTGCTTGCCGTCAACTATGTTACTAGGGTTTAGAAGTGTGACGGTACTGCTGTACCGGGACTGTGGAACCGAATATCAACTTGTAACGGTTCCATGCAGTGACAAAAACTCAGCCCTTACCAGTCCAGTTCCATCTACCGGGAAGTGCCCTTGCCAATTCCACGGATCGAGAAGATATCATATCATAGAATGGCTCTGGACCGGTAAGGGTTTTCTTCTGGTCTGGTTAGCAAGGAAATTGTCTCCAGTTCAGTTCTATCTACTGGGAAGCGCCCTGGTCAATTCCACAGATCGAGAAGATATCATATCGTCGGTTTGTTTGGACAGGCAGTCCTGAATGGTTCAGAACTGACCACGCCCCTTTGAGGCATATGGACAGCGCCAGAACCAGTTCGGGATTTTTAGTTCGGTGTATGGACAGCCAGTCCAGGATTGTTTCGAACTGGTTCTGACGGTTCTAGATTTTTTTCAGAACCACTAGTCCATAACTTTCCCTCACTACCTTTTTTAGCCCCCTCTCCATGGATTTCTCACTTGGCCTTGTCAATTTCTTGGTGTAACGACAAAGTTGTGTCTGATAAGAGCTAGGTTTTGATTTTTTTGGACAAGAAGATTACCAAATATTCATCAAATTGAGCACCATCATTGAAATTGTTCCATAGTTCCTTCAAAATACATTAATATTCAAAATTTGTTAATTTTACTTGTTTTTTCCTCTTTTGTTTTTCATTTTTTGGTTTTTATTTGTTGTTGAGAAAACTGTAATTGCTACAGGTATTTATGTGAAGCTGGTTTACTTCAAATACCTCTCTTTACATTTTTTAAAATTTAGTAGTACTAATGCAAATGGAAGGATCAAAACTACCTTGACACAAAAATTTCGCTTTTTGGAAAAATTACTAATTTTTAAATTGCTGCATCTCCATTATTATTCAACCTGCAGAGCTCAAGTTGGTCGAAAACCGTAAAAAATTCAATCTACTTTAAAATGCTACTGAGCGTCTGAGCTTTATACAAACGCAATTAGAGTTCGGAAATGATTGTTGAAATATTTGAAAAAGTGCAAAAATTAGAACCATATTTTCGAGGTTGCAAGTTTGGGATCATATCAACACAAACAAATCGCAGATCGCGTTTGCAATGTTCAATGTGAAAATTGACTGTTCGCACTGCGTTGGAGAATCCATGAGATTTTAACTGTGCATTTTTTGTTCTTCAATGAGAAAGTGCATTTCACGACGAGTGATCAAAAACTGAGAGGAAAGGAGGACGAGTAATTCCGTCGAGGTAGAGTAGGTACCTAAAACAATTATTATGTGTGCGTCCAATGACGAATGCACGTTGGAAGAATACAGAAATTTAATCCTGATTATACCTACTGATGTGTACTGGTGTTGTCCATTCGGTTCCTGTTGGAATGTTCACAACAAAACCTCATTTCTTGTAATTGTGATTTTTTTTTTAATTCCTCCATTGATAAAGCAGATGGTTTTATCTTGTTTTTGCTATAATTCATGCATGTCTGCTGAGCAATTTGCTGTGAGTTGTCCTATTCTCACCTGTGAACCTTCAGCCCAATTTCCTTCGATTTTATTAAGATGAATGGATTCAAGAATACCTATATACTTTGAGCAACATAAAGAACCAAATATGCTCTATTGGAGGTAGTTTATTTCGTAAAAGAAACGCAGGAAAAAAACCTTGGTAGGTACCTAAGCAACATCAGAACAACAACAAATCTTATGTACTTTTTTGATAGATGATTAAAATGCAACGAAGTAAATACGAAAAAAAAAAAATTCAGCAGAAAGTTAAGTTTGCTGACTTGTTCTTCTTTCATTTTAGCTGTCACGTCGAAGGACATGACGGGCAGGTGTAGTTCTGAATTGGTTCTAAACGCGTATGGACAGCTAGGGAGTTCCGAATGGTTCTCATCCCCACCCCAGTCAGTTCTGTCTCGGACTAGTTTGATCCCAAACTGGTTCTGGACTGACTGTCCAAACAAACCTCATGGAATGGCTCTGGATTGGGAAGGGTTCTTCTGGACTGGTTGGCATGGAACTTGTCTCCAATACCTATTCTAGTTTTTATTTCATGTTCTTGAACTGCAACAAAAATTATTCTTTCCTTGGAATGTTTAGTCACAGACATTAAATTATTGTCTCTTTTTTAATAGGTACTTATTTGAATTCTTTCCTTTTGTATTGCTAATTGAGATCATGAGAGTGGGATTTGAACGTCTTTGGTAGATAGTACTGGTAATTTGGAACAGTCTTTGTCACCATAACCATTGAAGCTGTTCCAGAGAAACACCAGGACCGACACACCCCTACTAGGGTTTCTCTCTTTCATTGCGCTCCCCACCCAATCAGTGGATCCCAGGGTGAGTGGATGCAAGAACTCTCCTAGGGGGATTTGGGGTTACATGAACGACCACCAGAGAGTAGAACTGTTTTGGGTTTGTTCCAATAGACAGTTTGCAGTTGGACAGCAGTTCACAACCTCCTATATCCACCGTTCAACCGTGATGTTGGTACACTTTTTGCTGTCTCGTTACTTTACGCTATACAAACTGAAATTCGAGTTACTTTCAGTTTCATGTGTCAACTTTGATATTGATATTGTCTTTCTCCTCCTTTATTCCTTGCTCATTTTGACGAAAATACCTGCTGGATCCATATCCAAAACTTGAAACTATCTACAAGCAAAAGAAGATCGAACTTAATACGAAATAAGGTAATTCCGATTGGTTTGGAGGTGATGTGAAGTGAATAACACAAGAACAATTTTAGATTGAGCAGGTTATGAAAGAGGTTTGACATGAGAAAGGTTTCCTTATCGAGAGAAGGGCCATCAACCTGTTTGGCTGCAGTTCAACTACGGTGAACCGAATCATAGTGTTGGAACAACAGTTGGTTTGATCCGTCTGACGGTTCATCCTCTAAGATTAGCTGTTAAGGGGGTCTCAGTCAGTCGCCATTGATTCCTCATTGCGAGTCAGTATTTCGCGAAATCGAATGGGCAAAACATGAAAAGTTGTACCTAAATTAGAAATTTCAAAGGATTTTATAAGTTCATTAGTGCACGGCCATAGGGAATTGAATAACTGAAATATTGCTGCCGGAGTCATCAACATAGAACAATAATGGTCTGAGAAAAATGGAAAAAACTACAGAATAAACGGTTTTCCCCATATTTCTGTGGTAATTATTTTTCGATTTTGATGATTCCAGCGGCAATCTTTCAGTTTTTCAATTCTCAAGGCCCATGCACTAATGATTTTCTAAAATCCTCAAAAATTTCAAGTTCAGCTACATTTTATAGGAAAAACATAACTGAATTAACGGTTTTTCCCATTTTTCTCTGGAAATTATTGTTCAATTTTGATGATTCTGGCAGCAATATTTCAGTTTTTCAATTCCCTAGGGCCATGCACTAATGAATTTCTAAAATCCTTTAAAATTTCAAATTTAGGTAAAACTGCATGTTTTTGCCCCTTCTGTTTGGCGAAATACTGACCCGCAGCAAGGTTTGAACGCCGACTGACTGAGACCCCCTTAAGCGGGTTCACATGGGTTCGAAATGTCTGCATTCCATAATGCGTTTGGAGAGAAGTGGGGGTGTTCTGTAATGCAGAAAATGCGCAAGAGCCTAAACATGGCCGATTGATGATAATAATATTGTATTTGAATGAATATTAATGACATACCTCAGTTTGTGTGAAGATTGGAACTATCAACACACCAACAACAGATCTACAATAAACACATGATGGAAGTTGTTTGCGTAAGAAGGAATCAATTAGGGTTTCAAGGGATAGGTTTGAAAAAAATGCTTTTACCGTTAATTTTAAAGTTCATTGCCTTTGAGTATTTTGATGTTGGACCTGTAAGTCCGTATATCTATCCTAGAGCTGTACTTTCGCTGAGGTAGAAACGAGGTACCTTCGTACTTCGCGCCTAGCGCGTGAGTTCACAGTAATGGCAAATCCAATCGTAGTGCGTCGCACGCGCCAGGCGCGTGAGGTGGTATTACACTTTGAATCGCCCACTTTTCATCCAGCTCTTCAAAAGGACTGTTTTATATTTTTCCCGCACTAGGAATGGACCTTCAAATGACTCAGTAAAATCGGAGCAAGATGGAGGATTGCATAAGGGCACAGTCCAACTCCAAAGTGTTCCATGTATCACGAAGGTTCAGTCGTCAAAGCAGCTGATTCCTGCGTTTTTTCGGACGATTTTACAAGATAATTAGAGAGTTTTCGCCACGTCAGGTGCAACGACTTGAGATCGTGATGACTCGAGACAGATGGGGCCAGCAGACGCAGATGCTAACTTTTTTTGGTGGATTTCCAGTCGTCACAAGATGAGGTGCGGACTCTGGAAGTGACGCTAAACAGCTACCAACCTGTGAAATCACTAGAAAATGGCCGATAGCAAACAGCTGATTCTGACTCCTGGGGGCCTCGAAATGAGTTTTTCAGATCGAAAATTAGAATATTTTTCTATTTTTGAAAATACAATAAATTTATTACTACTTGGATAGGTACCTACTTACATCCCTTTCTGACCCTACATTGCGATATAAAAACCTACTTCTGATGATTTTGATCGTTTTCACTTTAGAAAGTTGTGAACAACACTAGCTTTTCCAGATCTCTTACTGCATTTTTTCTAGGTCTACATATAACACCTTACTACCGATTTTGCAGTAGCTACCTTTCTACTGGTTCCTTGTTTGTCGAACAAGACGTTCGTAACATATCTATAGATAATTTAGAGTAGGTAGGTACTTCGTTTCTACCTACCAGGAAGTGCAGACTATTACAAAAACGAAAGTACAGATCTATCATATTAGGATAGATGTACGAACTTATAGACGTAACACCTAAATGCAGACATCCATAATTGAATGGGTGCCCGGAAGAAGGGCCTATGTCACGATTTTTCCGAAACCCAGTTTTTCGTGGAATAAGGGCCAATGTCAAGTGGATTAAGAGTTCTCATGGTTTTCAGTTGTAAACAAGGCCAACAGAGGTCAGGAGAATCGCATTTTTCTTGAGAAGTGAAGGAAATTGAAGTGGAAGAAGGGCCTATGTTATCAGAGTCCTGTGTACAAAGCTGTTCTGGTATTATTCTGTGATATTGCTCGTGTTTCGTTCGTTGTTCTGATGCAAGATAAATTCAAAGACATAGGTAGACGTCTTTACACATGCTCACCACAAGAAAAACACCAAATTCCAAATAACTAAGTACCAGTGGTACAAATTATCTCATGACGACCCTTCAACTCTGTACGCTCGAGAGTCCCATAACGTGTTAAGACCCTGGAAAACATACAAGATTTTTCTTCTCTTCTTTACACAAACCTGTTGCCCATAAAAAAAGCCCTTCATATGACGCAGTTTATGACAGACCCCACACATGTGCAATTTTAAGAGTCACTGCCTTCAATGTAAATATTCTGAAAATCTAAAAGGTTATTAGTCAATGTTAATATTCAGAGAAAAATGAAACTTATGTCAATACTCATACATGTACTTAATATTCCGAGCAAAATAAAACATTGCCATTTTGCGATATTTTTTCTGCTAATTTCCTCTACCTATGGAAGAAGGGCCTATGTCACTACAGCAGTCTTTAATCAGTGATCATCATCAATATCCTAGTTTTTCAATGCTCCTGCGAAATTTGGAAATCGTGACATAGGCCCTTCTTCCGGGCACCCATTCAATTAACCAAATACCTACCATTGTGTGAAAAGAAGGTATTTTTTCAAAGGTAATTTACTTGATAACTGTTGTAAGAGCATTTTTTCCAATTTGACACGCAACTTACAAGAACGATGATCACAGCAAACGGAACTATCAATTGAAATCTTAAATGGTACCTACTTACGTGAACTCACTCTAGTCGTCTGTTTATTGTAGATCTGTAGTTAGGTGTGTTGGTAGATGAATAAATAATATGCAAAATTAAATTAAAAACAAGGGTGCATTTATTCAGACATTTCATTGGCATTCAAACAATGTAAAATTTGCACATAGTCAACAATAGTATACGATGGATTCACTTGATCTTGATGCGAAGATAAGAATTCTGGTGACGAGTAGTTTGTTTCGAAAGATGAAAAACTTGATAATTCCCGGGAAAAAGAAAGCTACTACAAATGAAAGCTAAAATCGAGAACCAAAACACGGGAGTCGAACGCAACACAAAATCCTGCTTCATCCGATATAAATTGAAACTGGTTATAAAAGTGTGAGGTTATGGAGGATACAGTTGTCAAGTAAACCGTCGTCCTCGACGCCGCCAAAAGCCAGCATTTGGCGGCGTCCAACACGACTGAGCTCGCCGTCCGAGTCGTCACGCATGCGCAGTCACCATTTACAGACGGTTGCATGGATATTACTCGCGGATGGTCGTCACAAAAGATGTGGCGAAAACAATTTAGGCGAAATTTATATTACCTCCCAATTCTTAGGTAATTTTCATCAGTTTCGTCCTGTTTTGATGCTCTATTGCACTTACTGTTCGTTCCTAAGGCGTTATTGTGAAGAATAGAAGTGAATATAGAAGAATAAATTCATGAAAAAAGTTGGGTTAGGTGGAATCACTCATGCACCTGTCGCGTGAGCCGCATAGAGAAAGAAATTCTACCAAATTTTCATTCCACTGGCGGCTCACGCGCTGAGCGCATTCTCCTACTGTTGGCGGCCGCACGTCGGCTGAACGTAGGTCTAAAAACCCGCATCGAATGTGTTAAACTGACAGACCAGTAAGAAGACATAAGGGGTATTCACGGTTGAGCTTATCGTGTTAAACGTGTTAAATGGTAAACTTGTTAAACAAAAAAACCATGAACAACCCCAGTCGACTCGTGTTAAACGTGCTAAAGTTGTTGAAGTCTCATCACTCCTTCTTCTTCGATTACCTGGCTAGATCGCAGCCATTAGGGTCGTATGGTTATTGTGTGGCATGATTCGGTGGAGGAAGTGTGAATGAGAAGGGGAAAACGCCATAAATTCGGTAAAAATGAGGAGAAAAAAATCTACAACGTCCATCATTGTTTGTTCCATGGCAAAGAAACAAGCAAAGTTTTTTTTACCACAGGAGACAACTTTTATACCACCTATATTGTTTACACATTTTTTACTTTTTACACTGAAAATTTGAGGATTACTCACTGCAGTCATGTCGAAGAAAAGTTATAAACAAGAACTTGTTGATGATGAAAACCACTTGTTGAAGTGGTCAAGAAAACAGTTTTTCGCATTTTTCCTTCACTTTCATTGCATCTATTTGTTCCTCCCAACTATCTTTCTCTTCCCTCCATACCTCCAAGAGACCTCCATACTTTCAACTCCAACTCAAATAACTCACAAAATAACCGAGACCAACAAACGAACTCCAACTCAACAGACTCCAACTCAAAAAACTAAGACGAAACTAATTAACTCACAAGTAAACTGACTGAAAAACAGCTGGCAAGTTATCGGCCATTTTCTTTCTGATGTTGGGACGGATAACACGTTTAGCACACACTTTAACAGACCATTCGGGTGTGTTAACTTACGACGACTGATAACACACTTTGATAACATGTTTACGACCGATTCGTTCGACGTTAAACATGTTCTCGACGTATAACACGTTAACACGTCGAGAACCGACCGTGAATACCCCTATAAAGTACAAAAATAGTCCGCCAGAGCAAGCTAGTTGTGCAAAAGTGCGCAGTTTTGTTCCACTGACGTCATTACATGGAGAAGTTGTCTTTTTCAACACTACTTGAAAAGATCTGAAGAAGGTCAAGTTTAGTGGGAAGTCCAGGGTTGGAAGTTCAACACTTTACCACGTTACGTTACTTTATTTTCTCAAATAAATTATCGATTCATGTGTCATGAAAGAACAATAGAGAAGTAATGTGCAGCGCTTACAATAATATACTACAGTTGAAAAGGATCCTAATATTTTTCACGACTTACTCTGTAGTACGCATTCAATGATAAATCTCGAAAATTCCATACAACTATAAACATCGGAAATACCATACAGCCTCCAAAAAGAGAATAGGAAAACAACGTAATAAAACCTTAGCTAAGAGATCTCACATCGTTTTGATGTCGGTTTTACACACAATATCTTTAGACGACTGTACTAAACGTAAAAGGAGAACACTTTAGTTTCGATATATGAATATAATTGTATTGATAAACAATGTAAATAAAAGTTTTCGTCGTTTGAAAATGTGATTTACGTTTTTGCTTCTGTGTGGCATTCAGAGTAGACACCCGAGTGAAACCACAGAAGAAGTTGTAGTGAGTACTCACTAGTCAGTGTGAGGCGAACTGGCGGCCGGCAAACCTGACGGGGAAGCACCAGAGCTTAGAAAACCCAAGCTGGCGACCTGAAATGAATAGCGAGATGTTACCCGTGAAGATATTATTCACCATCAGAGAAGCAATGGAGAAGTTTTATGAGCATGGTATTGGCTAGAGATGGGTCGCTCAATAATGAGCTGGTTCTTTGATCCGACTCTTTCAGAAGAGCAAGTGATCTGAGACTCAGTGAAAAATGAACCACGGTTCTTCGATCTTCAATATTTTGGGACCGGTGGTTGGTAGTGTTGCTGGCAGTGGCGGCTCCTGCCCTGAACTTAGGGGGTGCACAGAGATTAGGAGAAGCTAAGGAGAAGGGATAGAATAGGTGCTTTTCTCTGCCAAATAGAAATGGGATAAATCTTGGTAACTTTTCCATCTTAAAGTTGCAAACGGTACTAAATATGTAGGTGCAATAGACACGAAAAATAACACAATGCTGCATTTTGAATTTTTTTGAACGATGACTGAAATCTAAGTGGTGTTTCTTATATATTTTTTCGCGCTGAATCCAAATCTTCAATCAAATTTTCTCCATCACGTATAGATTTTTCACAAATCCCTGCCAAAAAAATTGAGTCTAAGTTCAAGTGGACGTAGGTGGATTGGAAGAAAGTGAGTCAGTGACAACCTAGATTTGAACTGGGATGTTTATTTTTGACCACTGTATGATTTTTCAAGTACCAGGTTTACACATGAATAGCAATTATACTAGTTAATCTGGAATTTCCTCTTCCTTGATCGTCTAGATGTCGAGTTTCCTCCAAGACAGTCCCTCTTCAGATTCCACCAGTAGTCTGCCATCATAGATGCATTCCATCTTCCTTGATACCGTTGTTCCATCAATTTAATATCTTGGTATGATGTTTTCAAACTCTTGGTCCTCCATTAGCATGCGGATTTGAGGTCCAACAAAAATTCCCGCCTTAATTTTTTCAGAAGTTATTTTAGGGAATTTCCTTCCGAGATACTGAAAACAAGGGTTTTCTTTATTCAGCCCCTTAACAAATTGTTTCATAAGGCCCAGTTTTATGTGTAATGGTTGGAAGTAACACGTTCCTGGGGTTCATCAACGGAGGGCTTATAACGTTCTTGGAGCCTGGTGTTAATTGGGTCCTTTCTGGCCAACCCTTGACCGTCCAGTGCTTATCACGAGCTCGACTGTCCCATTCGCACAAAAAACATGGGAATTTGGTAAATCCACCCTGGAGCCCTAGAAGTAAGCCGATGATCTTGAAATCGCCACAGACCAGCCACTTGTGAATCCAACCAGCCAACCAGCCAATGTTGTACCCTATGTTTTCCAAGAGGGTTTTTACATTTCCATAGGTCTCTTTCAAGTGGACAGAATGAGCAATGGGAATTGATGAGAAACTATTCCCATTATGGAGAAGGACTGCCTTCAAACTTGCTTCGGATGAGTCGATGAAGAGTTTCCAATCAGATGGCAAGTATTTGATTCCATAAAACCCCATCACAGACTCAATGTTGCAGCAGAACACCATGGAATCTTTCTCTCTGAAAAATGGGACCAGTTCTTGTTCACGGTGGCAATACCAAGCAAACCTAACACCTGGAGCTAATAAATTTTTAGACTTCAGTTTTGATCCAAGAACTTCGGAGGCATCTTTTGGGAGATCCAGATCTCTCACCAGGTCGTTAAGTTCACCTTGCGTGAAAAGTTTTGGAGATTGGTCCTCTTCAGGATCAAAGGGTTCATCTCCTTCAGTGTAACTACTTTGAGAACAGCTTTCTGATCTGACATCAGGAGGAGTAGGAATTGGTATGGTGTCACAATGGGGGACAGGCCTAAGCGCGGAAGGTAAGTTAGGGTACTCGATGGATTTCTTGTCATGCAAAAATAGCAATCATTAACATGATTAATAGGCTCTCTCCATACCATTGGAATACCAAAAGGCATGGATTTTTTCTTACCTGACTTCCACAGTCGCAACCCCTCAACACAGGTGCGGCACACTTTATGGGGAGCCCAAGGTTTATCCTGGTCTCCAAGTTTTACACCGAAATACGCGAAGTATACATTCTCCACAAATTTTGTGATGTCCTGTCGTTGATTTGCTGCGACAAAACACCCACAAACGTAGCAGAACACATTCGGACTGTTCACGCATGATCGATGCAAGGAATTCATTATAATGTGTAGACTGCACATCCAGAAACAAACAAACAGAGCAATGTTTTGAAAATGAGAGCTTTTGTTTACATTAATGTGACCTCTGACCTCTACTGACCAGGTCAATCCTTCCCACTTGACAGGGCAGCCAACATAACATGAGCTTTCTCCTAATTTCAGCTTTCGGCAGGTCATATTGACAATATGAGTGTAGCATCAAAACTGTGCGTGATAGAGGAAAAATTCCAGCAGTTTTGAATTCAGCACGAAAAATCCTTTCATAAACGCATGTTAAAAACGAAACATAGAAATTCATGCAGCATTGTGTAATGTTCTCTAGTGGTTAACAGAAATTATGAAATACCTAATCATCAAAGGAAAGAAATGCATCCATCTTATTGCTATAGCTGAAATGTGTATTTGCCCGTGACAATTCAAAACATCGTCCAACTCGGAAGAAAAATCAACGATGATTCGAGACAGAATGTACCTAATTTTGTTAACCGTTCGAGTTTTTTGCATCAGATTAAGACGATATGCACTGTCTAGTTATTGCATTATATTTTGACGGCCCATTAAACGCAAATCTACCAGAGCGTTTCTATTGGAGACATCCAGTGCGTTTTTTAATTTTTTTGGCTAAATGGGCCAGATCACTTATGCCGTCTTTAAACCAAGCCTCATTTCGGTTGGTAGAACAAAGTAGGCAAACAAAGCAAAATAATTTGTTAGTCACTTCACACCTGCAAAGCCAATCTACCTTCTTATAATATTATTATAAGTTTGCGCATGCGCAACTACAACTATTAGTCTGGGGGAGATGATTTTCATAGGGGACCATCTACACGCCAATCTGAACAATCCTAGAAAATTTCATCAAATTCGGATGAAAAATGTAAAAATTATGGCTGTTACAAGGATTTTATGTTTGCGCATGCGCAGAGGCTTCTATCACTCCAGGGGTGATAATTTTGATAGGGGACCATCTACACGCCAACCCACACAATCCCTGAAAATTTCATCGAAATCGGACGAGAATTATAGAAGTTATGGCTGTGGCAAGGATTTCATGACAGACAGACAGACACGGAACCAAAATGGGGAATTTGCCTCACATTTTTTTTTTTTTTTTTTTTTTTTTTGAAAGAGGGTTCATTGATATGGAAGAAAACCATAGTCTGCTGCTCGAATAAGCATCCAAAAAATTTAGAGAATTTAAGGAAGGTGGAAATTTTAAAAGAAGCGGCAGTCCGTTCATGGGGGCATGGGGTTGCAACATAATGGATTTTCTGACCAATCTGACTTCATAGAAGGAGCTGTGCCCCTCTGAGGTAGCGCTACCTCTGCAAATGCAAATGAAGCTGTAGCTTACGTGATCGAACAAAGAAGCGCGCTACTGGGGGAAGAGAAAACATATTGTTTAGTAATGCATGCATTCCAGGGGACGTCCCATTGGGTAAGTATTGGATCAGGTTAACCAGTTGTTAAGCGATAAGACTGTTTCTCTCGATGTAATTTATTTATTACTTTAGGGAAGAAATAGTGACATCCCCCCCCCCCCAACCTCCATTATAAACCATAACACTAGCGGCATGATAGCCTCGAATCTGAAGAGCATTTTAAAATCCATGATCTACGACACCCAACATGCGAATTCGAGTTCACCCCCCCCCCCCCCCCACCTCCCCAACGCCGACAATGGTGCCAGTCTGGCACCAAAGCGGAAATACGTCGTAAAATTGAACTTTCATCTATTAGGTTTAGTAGGCAGTCCGTCGAATGTCACATCCGTATTCAAGGTGAAACACCAAAAAACCCAAGAAATTTGAGGTTTATGGTGCCCTGACACCATGGTGGCACCACTTTTATTTCCATGGTGGTACAGAAAGTAATTCATGCAAATCCTAAGGTATAATGAGAATTTTCCCTCAATTTCAAAGCTTGGATACAATTAGTAAGCAGTAAAGGAACCGAAATATTGAAAAATTGGATATTTTGTGAATATTATCCCCCCACCCATCCCCTCCTCTTGCAAATTTTGGTACTCTGGTGAAATCATATACAACTCGGAAGTTATTTTAGTCAAACAAAAAAGAAACACACAAATCGGTTGGAAATTGAGGCCTGGGCAGAGTTTATAAGATTATGAACGCAAACGCACGTTTTTTAAGCACTAACCCCCCCTTTCCCCCCCTTAAAAGGCGAAATTCGAAATTCCGGCGCCGTAGTGCACAACTAGATAGTTTTCCGCGTCGAACAAAAAAAGAAACACGCAAATCGGTTGGAAATTGAGGCCTGGGCAGAGTACACAAGATTATGCCCAAAAACGCACGTTTTTTGAGCATTAACCCCCCCTTTCCCCCCCTTAAAAGGCAAAATTCGAAATTCCGGCGACGTAGTGCACAACTAGATAGTTTTCCGCGTCGAACAAAAAAAGAACCAGGAAAATCGGTTGAGAACTAAGGCCTGGGCAGAGTACACAAGATTTTGTTACACACACACATACACACATACACACATACACACACACACAGACATACACCTATGGTTTTTTTCGCGGATTAGGATTCAGAATGGTCTAAAACGGATTACTGTGTGGTTATTTTTTTTCTGTTGAGTGTTGTCCTCCTTCACCCCAGATCGATCGCATAAGGACGCCCAAGTCTTACTGTGGGACGTCCTAAAAAACCCGGACGAGCAAGTGACCAAAAGAAGCAATTTTACTCCCTCTTTTTACAATCCGATTCTACTTATTAGTTTATCAAGCATTATTAGTCTTCATCCTCTCTTATTTAGTTTCTATATTAAGTTAGTTTCGTTATTTGAATCACATAATTTGAGTGGTCATTTGACTGGATCGTTTTGTGTTGTCGCGCTTAGAACTCAGAAGGGCGTTTACAACTCTACCTGTTGTCGATCTGCGGTACTATCTGGAGTTCTACCCCAGAGCGCTCAGTATGTGAATCTGGTCACTTTTCGTGTCGTTTTTGCTTCCGAGTCTACCAAGGGAGCGGAAGCTTTGTTTTCACTTTTCAAGGACGAAAAAAAAAGTTCTCCAAAATCAAAATTTTCACTCGCGTTTTGCGTTTTAGACCTTCCTGAACAATTTTGGTTCCGTGTCTGTCTGTCTGTGTGTCTGTCATGAATTCCTTGTAACACGAATAACTATACGAAGTTATCGTCCGATTTCTATGAAATTTCCAGGGTTTGTGCGGGTGGGCGCGTAGACGGTCCCCTATGAAAATCATCATCCTCGGACTGATAGAAGCGACTGCGCATGCGCAAACGTGAATTCCTTGTAACAGACATAACTTCCACATTTTCCATCCGATTTCGATGAAAGTTTCAGGGATGTTACAGATTAGTATTTAGATGGTCCCCTATGAAAATCATCACCTTCGGACTGATAGTAGCCACTGCGCATGCGCAAACGTGAATTTCCTTTTAATGGCCATAACTTCCACATTTTCTACCCGATTTCGATGAAATTTTTAGGGATTACGCGTATTAGGTTGTAGATGGTCCCCAATGAAAATCAAGGTCTTAACATTTACAGAAGCCTCTGCACATGCGCATACGTAAAATCCTTGCAACAG
>CM019181.2:56367351-56386678 GCA_009739505.2 Apolygus lucorum | reverse complement strand
TTCGGATGAAAATGTAATGTAATGGCTGTTACAAGGAATTCTCGTTTGCGCATGCGCAGTCGCTTCTATCAGTCCGAGTGTTGAATCGTAATTTAAATTTAATTCTCATAAATTGGAGATGGACAATTTAGTTGTGGCAGGCTGGCAGCCCTGCACAGGCGAATCACGGCAGGACGGCGCGAGTCAGTCTCTCTCTCTTCTATCGACGTCCCTCGAGGCAATCGTTTCGTTCAAATACATACCTCATTCAAATTCAAAATAATCAAATTTGCGGAAGTGTGTTCTACCGGGGTGTCGGGCGATATACCTCCTCCTCCCTCATGGTCTGCTCGCCAAATTTGGATTGCCTACCTACTACTATCGATGCACAGGATAATCAAGGTGAGCTGCCACGTTGTACATTAGTGAACCATCTCCAATTTCGAAATTTGATTATTCGAATAATTTCTTGTGAATATTTTCGTTAATTTTCGTATCACAGTCCACTTGGTATGTTTCAAATAATTTTCGTCTAAATTACTGAAACAGCCACACATCGAATTTATGGCCCTTTGCCGAGCCGAATTGATTTTGAACCATTTATTATTTAAAGGTTGAATTGGTTTGTTCGAAGTTAACATAAATAATCATATCGCTAATCGTAGGTAACTCGTATGAATTGTAGGTACCTATGAATAATTGTGTGCCTTATGAGCTTGTTGGATTCTTCTGGGTTACTCATTGTAAATTGAGTTTTGATTCTTGGACCGTTAGCTTTGTTATACATAACAATAAGCAGGGTTCAACTGAGATAACAATAAACCTCAGGCTCAGTTAATCCACCTATCGTTCTTCCCGCTTGTGCTACCAACCTGATTGCTAGTAAAAACAAATTTTCCCTCGTGTACCTATTGATCTAGCGTGTTTCGTATTTCTAATTCACAATGCCACTGTTAGACGACATGAATTTTAGAAAAGACCTTTTATTTCAGAAGTTGAACAGGGTACACAAGATAGCAACTGATTGCGAAGCCAGCCCTAGGGATGAGAAAAAACGGAATTTATTAAAGGCATCTACAGCAAATCTTGACGATCTGTTTGCTGAGTTCGATCAAACTATTTCAAAATTGGTATCACTTAATGCAAAACAAGTTCCTCCTGTCGCAGAGGATTTAAAACCAATTTTTGAAGAATTTGAAACTAAATTCTATGAAATTAAAGCCATTGTAATGACCAGTATTCCTGAAGCATCTGGGTCAAATCCCGTTGTGCCCATATTATCTCGTTCATCCACTAGTGCTGAAAATCCGTCAATTTCAGTATCGCTTCCTAAAATGAAATTGACAGAATTTAGTGGGAACATTCTAGAATGGCAACAATTCTATGATTTCTTCTTAAATACGGTACACCTTCAGAAAAACATAACTGATATTCAGAAGTTCATGTACTTGAAGTCTGCCCTTCAAGGTGAAGCCCTCGCTGTTATCTCGTCCCTACATATCACTACAGCAAATTATACTGTCGCTTGGGAGGCACTTGTCGCTAGGTACCATGACACCAATAGATTGACCAATGCGTACCTCGAGTCTCTTTTTGATATGCCTGTTGTTGCACGATCTCTGATCCCACTCAAATCGTTTAGTGCAAATTTGGAACAGCATTTAGGAGCACTCAAAGCATTAGGACATGCTACCCAGGATTGGTGTGTTCCATTACTTTTCCTATTTCGACGAAAATTGTCACCTCAACTCCGAGAGCGATGGGAAGTTCATGCCTTAGAACTAGCTTTGCCTGACTTGAACGATTTTGGACGATTTCTTGGAAATGAAATTCGAATTTTAGAGGCCTCGAGTTCAACCTCTAGTCCTGAAAGTAATAAATCAACACAAAGGTCAGGTACAAGTAAAGTAAAAACGAGTTCAGGTTCTACTAGTTTAGTTACTAGTACTGACAGTAAAATCATGTCTTGTCCTTGTGGTAATTCACACAAATTGGAAAATTGTCAGAAATTTAATAAAATGCCTGTAAACGCTCGTCTGAAGTTTGTGAAGTATAAGCATTTGTGCTTAATCTGCTTTTCGAATCATTTATTGAAAAACTGCACAGCATCGACTTGCAGTTTTTGCCACATGCCTCATAATGATTTGTTGTGTTTCAAAAAGTACAATGAATCACAGCAAAATATTGTCGCCAAACCACTCCTACTTCAAGTAGACAATACACCCGCAAGCAGCAACAGTACTTTGAACCAATCGATTGTTGCAACGACAAATAACTTACAAGCATTGCAAACTTGTGATAATTCGAAGGGTTCCATAGTCATGCTAGCTACAGTTTGTGCCTTAGTTTCTGATCAGAATGGTGATGACCAGGTGGTCAAAATTTTGATTGATTGTGCAAGTCAGGGTACCTTTATTACCCACTCGTGTGTCGAACGTTTGGGACTTGACGTTGATTGCCATCGTACACCAATTTTTGGATTTGGACAGGCTAAGGCAGGTGTGTCTAAGGGTATCGTAAATTGTGAAGTGAGACCTAGATTTTCACCGCTCAAGATAGTTGTACGTGCGCTGATAGTTGATAAAATCGCACAATGCCCTAAGTTGTCGACGAAAATCATAAACTGGCCTCACGTAAGTGGCTTGGTACTTGCTGATCCCTTGTTTTATGCCGATGAACAAGTTGATATTCTCCTTGGTGCTGAATGGTATGCCCAAATCGTAACTGGCGCACCTATACCTGGCCCGCCAGGTACACCAGATCTACTCAACACAATTTTTGGATTTTGTTTGCTGGGGAGAGTAGAAAATGAAGTAAATCGATCTGTAAATGTGCTTTGTACTTCATTCGAAACCAGTATCGATAGGCTTCATTAAAAAATTTTGGGAGATTGAGGACACTCCACATCGTGAAATTTTGAGCAATGAGGAAATGGAATGTGAATCGTTTTATAAATCCACAGTTACTCGACTCGACGGAAGGTACATAGTACGGCTGCCCTTCATTTCACCGAACTTCCGAATTGGGAGAAAGTTACGCTTTGGCTTTGAAACGTTTTCAATATTTGGAAAACCGCCTAAGTAAGAATAACATTCTAAGGAAACGGTATAATGAATTCATGGAGGAGTATATTTCCCAAGGTACATATGGTCGTAGCATCATCTCCGCATTGTGGAGACCACTATTACGTGCCACATCACTGCATATACCGTAATGATGAATCCTTATCTCGTTTCGTGTAGTTTTTGACTGTTCGATGAAAACTACAAATGGATCATCGTTGAATAATGTCATGAATATCGGTCCCAAGTTGCAACGCAACATCATGGATGTACTATTTCGATTTCGATTCCATAATGTGTGCTTGGTCGCTGATATCAAGCAAATGTATCGAAATATTATATTTCCGAACTCGATCGTGACTTCCAAAGAGTATTTTGGAGATTTTCACCCAAAGATCCACTTTTGGAATATCAGCTTGTAACGGTGACTTATGGTAATGCGGCTGCACCATTTTTGGCATTACGTACACTCCAACAATTGGTCGAAGATGAAGGTTCCAAATTTCCAGAAGCTTCAAAGGTGATTTTGGAAAATACCTTCGTGGATGACGCATGTGTCTCCGTACCTACTGTCGAAAAGGCACTTGAACTTCAAAGCGAAATGACAATGTTATTAAATTTGGGAAAATTTGCCTTGAGAAAATGGCTGAGTAATCGACCTGAACCATTGGAAAAGGTACCGGACGACCATCGTGCCATGAAAGCTGATATATTTTCGTTCCACGATCCCGATGGTATTGACCCAGGCACAGCAATATTAGGCCTGGCTTGGAATCCTGTAATGGATACATTTAATTTCAAGATTCAGGTCAATAGAAGCATGGATATAACCAAACGAACCATTCTATCTGAAATTGCTCGATTGTACGACCCTTTAGGATTTTTGAGTCCGGTGATATTTTATGGAAAGCTTCTCATCCAACACCTATGGTCTCTCGGATTGGATTGGGATCAAAAACCTCCGGATGATGTTGTGTCGAAATGGGTTCAATTCCAGAATGAATTGCCCTCACTATCTGAATTTAGAATACCACGGTGTGTGAATTTGGATCATGCTCTGGAAATTCAGTTGCATGGATTTTCGGACAGCTCCGAGAAGGGATACGCAGCAGTAGTGTATTTGCGTATAGTCGATGGAAATGACGTAATTTCTTCGTCACTACTCATTGCGAAATCTAAAGTAGCACCCCTGAAACGGGTAACATTGCCAAGATTGGAACTGTGTGGTGCTGTATTGGTTGCCGATCTATTAGATTATGCAAATGAAATTTTGAAACATCATTGTTCCGTTCATTCGATTACGGCTTGGTGTGATTCTATGGTGGCACTCCAGTGGATAAAATCGTCCCCACACCGATGGAAAACGTTCATTGCAAATCGAGTGAGCCAAATTCACGACAAAATTTCGCCAAACAACTTTCGATATGTACCTACAAATTCCAATCCCAGCGATTTAGGATCGAGAGGTCGCGTTACCTGAACAGTTCCTGGCTGCCTCATCATGGGTCACAGGTCCTCAATGGTTATGTCTAGAGCCCGACCAGTGGCCTCCGAGTCCAAATATGGGCAATGATGTTGGAATGGAGGAAGCTAAAATCACCACATTGCACGTGAATCTATCGACTTCGCCCAATTATGACTGGATGTTGAAATACTCATCGCTCGCTAAATTGAAACGGCATACAGCATATTGGTTACGCTATTTTCGATACCTACGTGATCGTGAATCCAATCCATTCTGGATCGGAGTTCCCAATAGTGACGAATTGAAGGAAGCCACTAACCGTTTGGTATACATTGTACAGCAACAATCCTTTTCAAAGGAAATAAAACTCCTCGAAAACGGGAAATTAATCCCTTCGAAATTGAGGAAATTGAACCCTTACCTTGATTCCGATTTGATACTCAGGGTAGGTGGTCGTCTGCGTAATGCAGATATTTCTGAAGCCAAGAAACATCCAATGCTGTTACCGAAAGGTCATCATTTTACAGCTCTTGTGATAGACTATTTTCACCTGATGTACCTGCATGCTGGACCTTTGCAATTGCATTGTGTTATCCAATCGGAATTTTGGATGTTGAATTCCAGAGAAATTATTCGGCATCGTTTGTCTCGCTGTTTGACCTGTTTTCGTGTAAAGCCCAGGGAATCGGAGCATTTGATGGGTGAACTCCCTTCATCGAGATTGGAACCTATTAGTCCATTTCATCACTGCGCGGTTGACTATGGTGGCCCTTTCCTGTTGACTATGGCAAACATTCGTAAGGCCAAAGTACACAAGGCCTATATTTGCCTATTCGTTTGCTTCAGCACCAAAGCCATTCATCTGGAGCTCGTTTCAGATTTGACTTCTGATGCATTTATTGCTGCGCTGAGAAGATTTATTGCTCGACGAGGAAGCGTTGAAGAGATCCATTCAGACTGCGGCACGAATTTCGTCGGAGCAAAACGCAAACTAGCGAGTTGGCATGAAATTGTTGGTACGAAACACCATAACGAACGTGTGGAAAAGGAATTGACCAGCCGAGGCATTACTTGGAAATTGAATGCAGCAGGGAGTCCTCACCTAAATGGCCTCGCTGAAGCTGGAATCAAGGCTGTCAAAAAACATTTGACAAGGGTCATTGGTGATCAAAAACTAACCTTCGAGGAGTTTTACACCGTTCTCACTCAGATCGAAGCTGTCGTCAACTCGAGACCGATCACACCCGTGAGCACGGATCCCAACGACTTGCAAGCATTGACACCAGGACATTTCTTGCTGCAACGTCCAGCATATGTTCTCCATGAACCTTTGAACCCCATGGATCTAAATCGTCGATGGAACCTACTCCAGAAATTGGTAGCTTCGTTTTGGGACCGATGGCATACAGAGTATTTAGGGACCCTTCAAATCAGAGCAAAATGGACTAAATCCTTCGTAAATATAAAAATTGGGGATCTTGTCTTATTGAAGGATCCTAATTTAGCACCATGTAAGTGGAAGTTAGCACGTATATCTAACGTATTCCCAGGACGTGATGGTATCGTGCGAATTGCTGAAATAAAAACGGCACAAGGAACGTACACTCGAACAGTACGTAAATTGTGTCCATTACCTACAAACATATAACTTCGAACAGAATACTTGTGGTAATTTTATAGTTCGAAAGTAGAACTTTTCGTTTTCAAAATTTCCTTTTCCGTGGGCTTCCTTCGTTTTCCTTATCAAGTCTCCATGATCGCCCCCTTGGAGTGAAGATTTTATTTCCTTTCCCAGATTCCTGGTAGGCAACGGGTTTCTAACTCCCCACTAGGGTCACTTTACCTTGCATTTCTTGTACCACAAGTATCATTCTTTATAATACGTACATTATCCTATTGTAAAACCAATTCAACCTATTGTGAACTTAGACAAGTAATAGTCTAATAGAAGATTATTTTCTTTTTGAAACCTGGTCGTTTCAAGGCGGCCGGAATGTTGAATCGTAATTTAAATTTAATTCTCATAAATTGGAGATGGACAATTTAGTTGTGGCAGGCTGGCAGCCCTGCACAGGCGAATCACGGCAGGACGGCGCGAGTCAGTCTCTCTCTCTTCTATCGACGTCCCTCGAGGCAATCGTTTCGTTCAAATACATACCTCATTCAAATTCAAAATAATCAAATTTGCGGAAGTGTGTTCTACCGGGGTGTCGGGCGATATACCTCCTCCTCCCTCATGGTCTGCTCGCCAAATTTGGATTGCCTACCTACTACTATCGATGCACAGGATAATCAAGGTGAGCTGCCACGTTGTACATTAGTGAACCATCTCCAATTTCGAAATTTGATTATTCGAATAATTTCTTGTGAATATTTTCGTTAATTTTCGTATCACAGTCCACTTGGTATGTTTCAAATAATTTTCGTCTAAATTACTGAAACAGCCACACACCGAGGATGATGATTTTCATAGGGGATCATCTAAATAAAAAATATTTCGTCCTTGAAAAGTGAAAACAAGCTTCCGCTACCTTGGTAGACTCGGAAGCAAAAGTTCTCCAAAATCAAAATTTTCACTCGCGTTTTGCGTTTTAGACCTTTCTGAACAATTTTTGTTCCGTGTCTGTCTGTACGTCCGTCTGTCATGAATTTCTTGTAACGCGCATAACTATACGAAGTTGTGGTCCGATTTCTATGAAATTTTCAGAGATTGTGCCGGTTGGTGTTTAGACGGTCCCCTATGAAAATCATCACCTCCGCACTGATAGTAGCCGCTGCGCATGCGCAAACGTGAATTCCTTGTAACGGCTATAACTTCCACATTTTCCATCCGATTTCAATTAAATTTTCAGGGATGTTACAGATTAGTATTTAAATGGTCCCCTTTGAAAATCATCACCTTCGGACTGACAGTAGCCATGCGCATGCGCAAACGTGAATTTCCTTGTAACGGCCATAACTTCCACATTTTCCATCCGATTTCAATTAAATTTTCAGGGATGTTACAGATTAGTATTTAAATGGTCCCCTTTGAAAATCATCACCTTCGGACTGATGGTAGCCGCTGCGCATGCGCAAACGTGAATTCCTTGTAACACCCATAACTTCCACATTTTCTACCCGATTTCGATGACATTTTTAGGGATTACCCGCATTAGGTTGAAGATGGTCCCCAATGAAAATGAAGGCCTTAAAATTTACAAAAGTCTCTGCGCATGCGCGTACGTAAAATCCTTGTAACAGCCATAACATTTACATTTTTCATCCGAATTTGATGAAATTTTCTAGGATTGTCCAGATTAGCGTGTAGATGGTCCCCTATGAGAGTAGTGAAAGGTACTTAGAGATTGGTGTTTTGAGGTTAACTACTATGCATCGGATCATCTATACAATCGGGTTATGGACACGAGGAAGCTATGTGCCACACCCACTTGGCAGACGTTTTCTAATGCTTTTAACTGACGACAAGATGGGTTGGTAGTTAAATATGACTTCCTCATTTTCCAACTTATCTACACTCTTTTAAAATCTAAAATTTAAAGTCTAAAATCTTTTTTCGATTATCTTGGAAAAAAGTTTTTAAGTAGACAGGGTGGTTTTGCCCTTAAAAATGCAATTTTCCTTTTTAAAAGTTCATTTTTCGTCGATAATTTGATAAAAATGCAGTAAAATCAAGAAACTAACATCACCACGTGATTCAGCAAAAAAATACTAAAATATCATGTATCACACTTAGGTACCTACTTCGTACATGCACATTTTGACACAACCTTGCGGTTGCGCATCTTTGAGCGCGCACTGAGCAGGTTGCGCACAACAAAAAAAATCGGTTGAGGGATGATATGTTCATGAAATTTCACGTAGAATCCGAATCTGCAATAAAAAATGGGGGGTCTCATTTGAAAAAACGAAGTTGGTGTGCGTTGCGCACGATTGCGCACGTGCGCAATGCGCACCGTGGTCTTATTTGAGATCCTTTGGAAAAATCATGAAGATTAAAAAGACAAATTTTTCTTTTACCACTACCTGGACGATTTTAGCAGGGGGGGGAACGTTTTCGGGGACACCCTGTATAATCGGGTTATGGATACGAGGAAGCTATGTGCCACACCCACTTGTTTCCACTTGTTTTCACCTGGGCATCAATGGCGACACCTGGCCGAGTTGTTCGGAATTTTTTCAAAGTGCTCCATTTCCGCACTTTTTAGGACGTCCCACAGTAAGACTTGGGCGTCCTTATGCGATCGAGCTGGGGTAAAGTTGGACAACACTCAACAGAAAAAAATTGTCCAAAAATGTTTGAAAAAGAAGGCAAAACTGTATACAAATCAAAGAAATCTCTGTTCAATTTCTCCCTTGCGAGGGAAAAACATTAAATCATGTTTAATGTTTTTCCCTCGCAAGGGAGAAATTAGATTGCCGATCACTCAGCTGATCAGTGACCACTCAGGCGCCTTCAGCATTCTCCATTGACCCTGCTTCTCAAATTTCAGCTTCCTGCGTTCAACAGGAGAGAAAATGGCCTTGGAGCTCACTCAGCTGATCAGTGACCATCTTGGTACAACTAGACCCCAAATGGAGCCGATATAACGTGGTAACTAAGAAATCGGTCCGTGGTAACTAAGAAAAAAAAGCGTTGCAGATTTGCGTGTCGGAATTCACAGAATGACCCCCAGCCCTAAAACATTAAACATGTTAAAAAAATAACCACACAGTAATCCGTTTTAGACCATTCTGAATCCAAATCCGCGAAAAAACCATAGGTGTATGTCTGTGTGTGTGTGTGTGTATGTGTGTATATGTGTATGTGTGTGTGTAACAAAATCTTGTGTACTCTGCACAAGCCTTAGTTCTCAACCGATTTTCCTGGTTCTTTTTTTGTTCGTCGCGGAAAACTATCTAGTTGTGCACTACGGCGCCGGAATTTCGAATTTTGCCTTTTAAGGGGAGGAAAGGGGGGGTTAATGCTCGAAAAACGTGCGTTTTTGGGCATGATCTTGTGTACTCTGCACAGCCCTTAGTTCTCAACCGATTTTTGTGGTTCATTTTTTCATCAACGCGGAAAACTATCTAGTTGTGCACTACGGCGCCGGAATTTTGAATTTTGCTTTTTAAGGGGGGGGGAAAGGGGGGTTAATGCTTAAAAACGTGCGTTTGCGGGCGTAATCTTGTAAACTCTGCCCTAGCCTCAATTTCCAACCGATTTGCGTGTTTCTATTTTTGTTTGACTCAAATAACTTCCGAGTTGTACATAATTTCACCCGAGTACCAAAATTCGCAAGGGGAGGGGGCGAGTGGGGGGGATAATATTCACAAAATATCTGATTTTTCAATATTTCGGTTCCTTTACTGCTTACTAACTGTCCCCAAGCTTTGAAATTGAGGAAAAATTCTCATTATACCTCCGGATTTTCATGAATTATTCTCTGTACGACCATGGAACTAATAGTGGTGCCACCATGGTGCCAGGACACCATAAACCGCATATTTCGTGTTTTTTTTTTGTGTGTGTTTCACCTTGAATACGGATGTGAACCTCGACGGACCGCCTACTAAAACTAACAGATGAAAGTTCAATGTTACGACGTAATTCCGCTTTGGTGCCAGACTGGGATGTGGTGGGGGGGGGGGGGACTCGAATTCGCATGTTGGGTGTCGTAGATCATGGATTTTAAAATGTTCTTCAGATTCGAGGCTCCCATGCCACTAGAAATGTTAAGGTGGATAATGATTGGGGGGGGGGGGGGGCAGTATTTCTTGCCTAAAGTAATAAATAAATTACATCGAGTGAAACAGTTTTATCACTTAACAACTGGTTAAACTGATCTAATGCTTATCCAATGGGACGTCCCCTGGAATGCATGCATTACTAAACAATATGTTTGATTGCTGATGGGACCCAAGGGGCTTAGGAACAGAAAATTACCAGGTTTACCTCTGCTCGCTGCAAACCAAGAAAAACTAGAAAGTCGGAAAAGGAAAACCAACTGAAAGTGAGATGTACAACTTGGACCACTCCTAACAAAGCTACTAGGTAGAAACTTACAAACATCTCCTAACTTCTTCTTCTTTTTAGTTGGTTTGTTGTCACTAATTCCATTACTCTTTTCTAAGGGTCTCTTTTTTGTCAGCGATGTTAGAAGGTAGTGGAGAAGGCATTATATTAATTTTCTATACCACCTAGGGACAGAGACAAATATATCGATAGATGATATCGTCGGCTTACAAGTGAAATTCACTAAGTAAATTTTTTCAATTTTCGGTTTATTGGCTACTCCTATGTATTTTTTAACGCCCGATCGATTGGTGACGTTAGTTTTGGGATCCGAGCAACCGTTCCCTCGGGAAAATGCAGAATGGCTTTTCACTAAGTCAAAATTAAAAAAAAATATTCAGGAGAAAATCATTAAGTCCTTGCTGTGATGATTATATCAAGACTTAGTGAATTTCTCCAGAGTAATGGTTCATAATGGCAATATAATTACCGTTGAAATGAAATTCACTAAGTCACTTGAATGGATTCATTTCTGATCCAAAAAAAATTGTAAAGGCAGTCGAAAATCAGATTTTAAATAAGTTATTTTAACCACACTCCTTATTAAAATCTTTCTCCTCCCAAATTAATGCGATCAAAATTCAGGGAGAAAAAGAAGAATCCTCAAGTCATCACATCTCAAGAGTAAAAATCATTAAGTCACTACAGTCAGGTGAAATTCACTAAGTCAGGTCCCTTCGTACGAAAAGAACCTTTTAAAGTTAGATGTGAATGCGCTAACCACATGGGGTTCACATGGAAGTAACTAGACATCATGAAGCAGCTGCACACCAAATTTCAACCCTCTAATCCAATTTCTCCCTAGCAAAACGGCTCTCACCACAAACTGAATTTTTCAAATTTGATTTTCTCAAAACTATAATATTTTACTTAGTGAGTTTCTCTTGTAAGCCGACGATATATTTACGCATATAAAAAATACCGATATTTTTGTGGAAATACTGAGATTTTTTTATCAATACCCATCCCTACTAGATGGGTTTCAAGTAAGTCACCGGTCACAAGCTGCCCTTTCCAAGATTTATCGCTAGTTCTTGTGTGTTATATTGTTGACCTATAGATGGAAATTATTCTCATTCTCCCAGTATTCCACCACAAACAGTAGATTTTCATTAGATGTCTTTTCTAGTGTCTACTCAAAACGTTAATGAATTAATTTGTCCGCCCAACTATTCGTCAGGACTTTGCTCGGCATCCGTAAACTAATCGTTGTGATCGCTTGTTCAATTATTACGGCTACCAAAGAGATTTGCGCTCTACTTAGCTCGGCCAGATTTCCATGATTAGACGGAAGGAAGGGCTTGACGGTGTTCTTTGTAAATTTAATTCGAGAAAAATGAGGGGTTTCAATTTAATTTGATGGATCCTGCTTTCTCGCTATACATTGCTTGATTTATTGAACATTGCTTTATTTTTTTAACTGTTTTATTGCTAAAAGATTTTGGTTTTGGATAACGTAGCTTGGAAATTCAATGCTGTTTTCAACGATATCATTAAATTTTAATTTACTTGGTAAATAACAGGAGTTATGACAGTTTCAATGACGTAACGTCGAAAAAAACACGAAATTGAAAAAAGAAGGGATTAACACAAAATTGCTGGGAGACATTTTTTGTTGGAAATACCTTATAGAATGGAATCCTGAAGTTATGGCCAACTAAACTGTAGACACCCTGTGTAGTCCCATTTTGATGACATTTTCAAGGTTGATATCGAGGTGAGATGATACCGAGACAGACCTTTGTGATTTTCACCAATATCGAACCAACAGCAGCTTAAACGTGATTCTGACGATCTGATAGCTCGATTTTGCTCAAATAGGGAGTACCTAATTTATTATTGTGATCCGATATTTGAAAATACCTACCTGAACATAAACAACACATCCTTTTATAGGTAGTAATATTTGTTTTCATTGGTTGATACCGTAGAAAGTTTTGTGATCGGAAAAACCTCAGGTGGGACTCTACAGCCACATTTTATTTGAACGGATAAGAGGATACTCGACTCAATAAAAAATGGGTGGGTACGTATCTGTAGAAAAACTTCAAACAAGGATGAAACTTGACGAATTTTATCTTGTACCAACGAATCTCAAGTTATTCTTGAAGGAGGGAAAGTTTGTTGTGATCAAAGAGAGAAGTCGTTGGTATTCACATCAACGGGGGTGGGGGGAGGCACTTCTCTGTTTTGATAGGCCGATCAACCTTCTTCCTCTTCGTATTCGTCTTCCCTTCGACTCTACCAAAGTTTTGATGAGGGTTAATCTGGAAGCAAGGGCAGGAAGAGTGAGGGAAAATTCTAACCCCAATCCTGTTTGTTTCTTTTCATGGAGTTACCTACCTACTGGGTTCGGAAGGCATCGTTTCCCAAACTGTTCTCACCTATTTTCACTACCAATAACAAAATTTGTTATAAGTAAAACTCTCAGAAACGTTTTTTTCAACATTTAATGTTGAAAAAACGTTTCTGGGAGTTTTACTTACAGATTATGTACTTCAATAGAGATTCATCGTAGAAAAAAAATTTAAAAATATCTCGTAACCACCCCATTTTTCGACATCGACCTATCAACCCTTCTTCGAGCTGTAGAACCCGATTATAATGACGGGACATTGTTGCCTCTTGCTATAGCTGATGAGCTCAACACCTGCTAAAACCATTTTAAAAAGTTGGGTTTTCCGTCGCCAGTTGTAAGTATTGCGTTTCCAAGCTGGGAAGCTGCTTTAGCCTTGACTTCTGAAAATATTATTGCATCAGTTGGAACGAAATTTTGTTACAAAATTTTTTTTCTAGTGCTTTTAACTGACGACAAGATGGGTTGGTAGTTAAATATGACTTCCTCATTTTCCAACTCAAAAAAGTCGTTCACCACTCGTTTGAGAGCTCAGCATTATTTTTTTATTACAAATTGCACCACCTCTCATGCTGTCAATTTACTTTTCTTCCCTCCTGGAAAACCTTATTACGAGCAACTTTACATCATACGAATTAAGTCGTTTTGTTGATTTTCTGTGGTCAACCTCATCATGGTTGCTCCATGTAATACTTCATTAAAAGTCCTTCCACGAAACCATTATTTCAATGTTTTTTTAGTAACTAAGTTCCAAGAATATAACTACAACTCCATTTTTTGGTTTATTATTTTCAATAATAAGCCTTTGGAATCGAGCAAGAAAAAAAAATTTAACCCCCCCTCAAAATTTGATGTTTTACGTTTCAAGGTACGTAGAATCCGAAAATCGGATAAAAAACGCTGCAAATCATTGCTCAAAGGTTTATTATTTTCTGTATAGATCACCCTTCTGTATAGATCACTGGTTCTCCATCAATAGCACCTACCACCATCTGTATTCTCCCTTGACCTTCCCTCTCAAATTTCAGCTTCCTGCGTTCAATAGGATTGAAAATGGCTTCGGAGCTCACACAGCTGATCAGTGATCTGCAGAGTGAAGAAGATCTCCTCGAATGCTGGAGACGCTTGGAAGAGCACTTCCATTCAATAGGAGTAAAAATGGTTTTGGAGCTTTCTCAGCTGATCAGTGATCTGAAGAGTGAAGAAGATCTTCTCGAATGCTGGAGACGCCTGGAAAAGCACTTCCATCCAATAGGAGTAAAAATGGCTTTGCAGCTCACTCAGCTGATCAGTGATCTGAAGAGTGAAGAAGATCTCCTCGAATGCTGGAGACGCCTGGAAAAGCACTTCCATTCAATAGGAGTAAAAATGGCTTTGCAGCTCACTCAGCTGATCAGTGATCTGAAGAGTGAAGAAGATCTCCTCGAATGCTGGAGACGCCTGGAAGAGCACTTCCATTCAATAGGATTGAAAATGGCTTCGGAGCTCACTCAGCTGATCAGTGATCTGAAGAGTGAAGAAGATCTCCTCGAATGCTGGAGACGCCTGGAAGAGCACTTCCATTCAATAGGATTGAAAATGACTTCGGAGCTCACTCAGCTGATCAGTGATCTGAAGAGTGAAGAAGCCTTCGAGCAATGATTTGCAGCGTTTTTTACCCACCAACATTTTATTTACCTACCAACTTTTTTTTACCTACCAGCTAGGTACTACCTACCACACCATACTGGCTTCACACCTTCACAATCAAGTTTATTAGAAAGAACTAAACGCTTCACACTCGATTGGAAAAATAGAAAGCTTCTTATGGAAATTTGATTACTGGTTACGCAGAAGGCAAAACTGTATACAAATCGAAGATATGAACAGCGATCGCCTTTTGGTCCGATAAAATTTGAATGGAGATTAGACCTCTTTTGCGATTCACAATCATGATTCTGTTTTATCGAAGGAAACCTTCAAGTACTCGTAGGGACCGAACGGTTTGTCCTACAGAGCTCCGGGTGGTCTCAAAAATTTTCAAAAATTCAATACTATTTAAAATTGGTGAAAAAACGATACCCTTATTTCGAGAGTTTTCGAGCTAGGGCACTCTTGAAAATTTCAACCCTTAATTTTCACCCCTTAGAAGTGACCTACATCAACCAAAAGCTTCGCGGCACAACTAGACCCCAAACGGAGCCCATATACCAAATTTGAACCAAATCGGTTCAGTGTTGCTAAGAAAAGTGCCGCGTACGGCGTACGGCGGACGGACGGAAATTTTTTTATTCGATTTTCGTATTCTACGTACCTTGAAACGTAAAACATCAATTTTGAGGGGGGGTTAAACATTTTTTTTTCTTGCTCGATTCCAAAGGCTTATTATTGAGAATAATAAACCAAAATTTCCGTCCGTCCGCCGTACGCCGTCCGCCGTACGCCGTACGCGGCACTTTTCTTAGCAACACTGGACCGATTTGGTTCAAATTTGGTATATGGGCTCCATTTGGGGTCTAGTTGTGCCGCGAAGCTTTTGGTTGATGTAGGTCACTTCTAAGGGGTGAAAATTAAGGGTTGAAATTTTCAAGAGTGCCCTAGCTCGAAAACTCTCGAAATAAAGGTATCGTTTTTTCACCAATTTTAAATAGTACAGAATTTTTTAAATTTTTGAGACCACCCGGAGCTCTGTAGGACAAACCGTTCGGTCCCTACGAGTATTTGAAGGTTTTCCTTCGATAAAACAGAATCATGAGTGTGAATCGCAAAAGAGGTCTAATCGCCGTTCAAATTTTATCTGACTAAAATGCGATCGCTGTTCATTTCTTCGATTTGTATACAGTTTTGCCTTCTGCGTAACCAGTAATCAAATTTCCATATCAAGCTTTCTATTTTTCGAATCGAGTGTGAAGCGTTTAGTTCTTTCTAATAAACTTGATTGTGAAGGCCAGTATGGTGTGGTAGGTAGTACCTAGCAATAGTTGGTAGGTAAAAAAAAAATGGTAGGTAAAACAATGTTTGTAGGTAAAAAACGCTGCAAATCATTGCTCACTGATCAGATCACTGATCAGCTGAGTGAGCTCCGAAGCCATTTTCAATGCTATTGAATGGAAGTGCTCTTCCAGGCGTCTCCAGCATTCGAGGAGATCTTCTTCACTCCTCACATCACTGATCAGCTGAGTGAGCTCGAAAGCCATTTTCAATCCTATTGAATGGAAGTGCTCTTCCAGGCGTCTCCAGCATTCGAGGAGATCTTCTTCACTCCTAAGATCACTGATCAGCTGAGTGAGCTCCAAAGCCATTTTTAATCCTATTGAATGGAAGTGCTCTTCCAGGCGTCTTCAGCATTCGAGGAGATCTTCTTCACTCTTCTGATCACTGATCAGCTGAGTGAGCTCCGAAGCCATTTTCAATCCTATTGAGCGCAGGAGCTGAAATTTGAGAGGGAAGGTCAAGGGAGAATACAGATGGTGGTAGGTGCTATTGATGGAGAACCAGTGATCTATACAGAAGGATGATCTATACAGAAAATAATAAACCTTTGAGCAATGATTTGCAGCGTTTTCCTATTAACTTATTAGGTGTATAATTTTTTAAGGTACAGTGACATACTACTGCGCGGTTACATCGTAGTGCGGAATGGTTTTCCTATAATACTATTAACATGTTTAATGTTTTAGGGCTGGGGGTCATTCTGTGAATTCCGACACGAAAATCTGCAACGTTTTTTTTTCTTAGTTACCACGGACCGATTTCTTAGTTACCACGTTATATCGGCTCCATTTGGGGTCTAGTTGTACCAAGATGCTTTTGGTTATTGTCAGACCAACAGATCGCTCCCTCGGAGGTCCTTCAGTTTGGACTAGTGATAAATCAGAAATATGAGTGTGAATCACAAATTAATGTTCATTGTATAGAAACAATTTTCTCTCCTATTCAACGCAGGAAGGTGAAATTCGAGATGGTGGGTCAAAGGACAGTAATGAAGGCACCTGACAGATCACTGATCAGCTGAGTGAGCTCCAAGGCCATTTTCTCTCCTGTTGAACGCAGGAAGCTAAAATTTGAGAAGCAGGGTCAATGGAGAATGCTGAAGGCGCCTGAGTGGTCACTGATCAGCTGAGTGACCTCCAAGGCCATTTTCTCTCCTGTTGAACGCAGGAAGCTAAAATTTGAGAAGCAGGGTCAATGGAGAATGCTGAAGGCGCCTGAGTGGTCACTGATCAGCTGAGTGAGCTCCAAGGCCATTTTCTCTCCTGTTGAACGCAGGAAGCTGAAATTTGAGAAGCAGGGTCAATGGAGAATGCTGAAGGCGCCTGAGTGGTCACTGATCAGCTGAGTGAGCTCCAAGGCCATTTTCTCTCCTGTTGAACGCAGGAAGCTAAAATTTGAGAAGCAGGGTCAATGGAGAATGCTGAAGGCGCCTGAGTGGTCACTGATCAGCTGAGTGACCTCCAAGGCCATTTTCTCTCCTGTTGAACGCAGGAAGCTGAAATTTGAGAGGCAGGGTCAATGGAGAATGCTGAAGGCGCCTGAAGGGTGACTGATCAGCTGAGTGAGCTCCAAAGCCATTTTCTCTCCTATTCATCGCAGGAAGATGAAATTTGAGAGGCAGGGTCAATGGAGAATGCTGAAGGCGCCTGAGTGGTCACTGATCAGCTGAGTGATCATAAGCCATTATTGAGTATTTCCTGTAAATAGATGTATATAAATATAATAAATTGTTTTGGTTAATTAGAATCTTTTCTTTTTTTTACCTTAAAAAACTATATCTAATTTCTCCCTTGCGAGGGAAAAACATTAAACATGATTTAATGTTTTTCCCTCGCAAGGGAGAAATTAGTTTTTATACATATAATTTCTCCATCTATCTCATTCACCAAAGCACCTGAAGGTGAAGGCTACAGCAGCTGAGATGGCTATAAATACTTTTTGGACTGCTGCCGTTATGTCTCCTCTGCTTCCCCTCAGTAATAACTTGTTCATTTTCTTTACCATTTTCAAGGTCGATCCTATGCTATGCGCCAGGTTTGGGGGTTTGCACGGTTCGAGGCTATAGTTTTGAAATTCTTGGTGAAAAACTTTATATCTACCTCAGTTTACACCGGGTTATATGATTGTGTTAGAAACTAATTTAGATCCCTTTTTCTGCCTTACACTGCGTTTTCATTTCAGCTTCGTGGGTACTTGAGGTCCTGAAGATGAACTGCAAATGGCTCCCAAATTATTTTGTAAATCTAAAATGAGTCACTAAAAACGTCAATCCAATATTTTCAAGAACAATACAGGCAGTGCATAGCATTCAGTAGCTAAATAAATTATTTCTAGTATTAAATATTGTATAGTTTGATATGAACTGAATGTATAACTTGCCTATTTAGGAAAACTCGTTTGAAAGCTCTGGATTTATGCCGACATTTATGTTGACTACTTGGCCAGAATGTCCCAAAACGGATTTTTAGAGAAAAGTATTTCGAAACGGTCAATGAAAAGATCTACTTACTATAAACTAATGCTTGCATACGAGTCTGCAACACATTGGGACATTTTATATCTTTAGTTCACAAGTGACAACAAAACAAGTGGGCATTGTTACAACATCCATTAATAACATTAATAAATATAAAATGTCGACATAAATACCAAGAACAAGTACGAAAGAATGCGTGATAAATCTAGCTTTCCAACAAATGGTGAACCATTCCTGTCCGTTTAAAACTAAAGAAGTTTCATTTCCCTAGCAACGACTCTGTTGTAAGCGGAAATCATCAGAAAACCAACCGTAACGCTTTTGCTTCCGAGTCTACCAAGGTAGCGGAAGCTTTGTTTTCACTTTCAAGGACGAAAAAAAAAGTTCTCCAAAATCAAAATTTTCACTCGCGTGTTTGCGTTTTAGATCTTTCTGGACAATTTTTGTTCCGTGTCTGTCTGTCTGTGTGTCTGTCATGAATTCCTTGTAACGCGTATAACTGTTCGAAGTTATTGTCCGATTTCGATAAAAATTTTCAGGGATCATGCAGATTAGGTTGTAGATGGTCTCCAATGAAGATCATCACCCCCGGAATGATGGTAGCCGCTGCGCATAGCGCAAACGTGAATTCCGTAACAATTGTAACAAGCCATAACTTCCACATTTTTCCATCCGATTTCACTGACATTTTCAGGGATGTTACAGATTAGTATTTACATGGCCCCCTATGAAAATCATCACCTTCGGACTGATAGTAGCCACAGCGCAAGCGCAAACGTGAATTTCCTTGTAACGGCCATAATTTCCACATTTTCTACCAAATTTCGATGACATTTTTAGGGATTACGCGGATTAGGTTGTAGATGGTCCCAAACCCTAAAGAAAAACGAAAGGTACTTAGAGATTGGTGTTTTGAGATTAACTACTATGATCATCTGATAATCGGGTTATGGATACGAGG
>CM019181.2:56349473-56367251 GCA_009739505.2 Apolygus lucorum | reverse complement strand
TGACTGAGGCCACCCTGCCTCCAGGAGTGACATCAACCCTATTCAACGTCAAGTCTTTCATCAACTCTACCTTCAATAGCTTCTGGCTCAGTGCTACAATCCTGCAACCTGATGAGATTCAACCTCCTACCATAAGCGTATCCCTCTTCTTCCTCATCTGACTGCTCGTTGGAGTCCATAGGTAACCTGGATAATACGTCAGCAGGGGCATTTTTACTTCCCGCTTGATGTTCGATTTCGTAGTCGAATGAAGCCAATAAAATGGCCCATCTTGTGAGTCTATTCCGCTGCCATCTTCGGAATATCTTTGAGCTCTCCCAACAAATGTACTAATGGCTTGTGATCAGTACGAAGTGTGAAGTGACGCCCATATAGGTATTGTTTGAATTTAGTGACTGCAAAAATGATTCCCAGAGTCTCTTTATCAATAGCTGAATATCGTCTTTCTGCCGTCTTCAATGTTCTCGAAGCAAATACGATAGGTTTTCCTGATCCATCTGGATATCTGTGAAATAAAACAGCCCCTAATCCTTTGTCACTCGCGTCCGTTGTGACGACCAGTGGGAGTTCTTGAGTGTAGTGTGCTAGCGAATTCGCTGATGTGAGCAACCTCTTCACTCTCTGGAATACCTTACTTTCCATCTCTCCCCACTCCCAACTCGTTCCCTTGGTTAACAAATGGTGGAGCGCTGAGCATTCCCCTTGTAGGTTGGGGATGAAATTTCCATAATAATTTATTGCTCCTAAAAAGGATCTCAACTCTTTCTGGTTACTGGGGCTGGCATTTTTGCAATGGCTTCCAGTCTCTCCTGCGTTGGGTGCACTCCAGCGCTGTTTATCAAGTGCCCCATGTACTTAACTTGCTCCTGAAACCACTTACACTTTTCCGGTTGCGCTCTCACACCTGAATCCTCCAACCTTTTCAATACCTGTTCCAGTCTATTTAAGTGTTCTTCTTTTGTCCTTCCCGTCACAATTATATCATCTATATAACTTGCTACTCCCGGTATCCCTGCAAGTATGGTTTCCATTACCCTCTGAAACAAACAAGGCGCAAAACAAATTCCGAACGGTAATCTTTTGTATCGGAAATATCCCTTATGTGTGGCTATGACGAGATATTTCCTAGAACTTTCATCCACTTCTAATTGTAGATATGCGTCTTTAAATCCACCACTGTAAACCTCTGGCCTCCAGCCAGTTTTGCAATCAAGTCTTCGAATGTTGGCAATGGATGGGGGTCAGTGTGCACATATCTGTTCAGTGTAACCTTGAAATCACTGCACAACCTCAATTTCCCATTTGCTTTTGTCGCCACCACCATGGGTGATGCCCATTCTATAGGCGTTTTTGTGGCATCCACTTCTTCGATGATACCTTGTTCTTGTAGCCTTGCCAGTTCTTCTTCTACCCGTGCTTGTAAGCTGAATGGTACTCTTCTAGGCTTGAATACTTTAGGAATTGCATTATCCTTTAAGTGAATTGCTGCCTTGTGAGTTTTAAAATCGTTCCAGTTCCCGGTAGAAAAACCTTTTTGAACTTGTTCAATAGTTTCTTAACTTCAAAATCTTCTTCCTCTTTCTCTTTTTGTACTTTGGTCAACTTCCTTATCCTTGTTTCTTTCGGTAAGGGGACTCCAAATGCCAATAGCCAATCCATTCCGAACAATGGAATGTCATCGTCTTTAGTTACTACTATTGGCAATTTCAAACTTTTTCCAAACGCCTGCACGTTCACCTTAGTTTTCCCCAGTGTGTCTACTCTTACTCCTGTGTAGGCAAGTAAACCCGCTGACTTCTTCAAAACCGGTGCTCCAATAGCTCTCCACACCTTCTCGCTTACTACTGTTTTAGCTGCTCCAGTATCAAATAACATTTCAATATGTTTACCGTTAATCACCACATCCAGGATCAATTCTGACCCCTTCTCCATTCTTCTAATCCTAGCAACAGCTTCTGAATCACCATATTCACTGGATCCAGATCCACTGCTCTGAGTACTTGTATCATACTCCAACTTGTTTGTCTGTTTGAACTGCATCCGTTTTTTTATCTTCACGTTTCCTGACTTTAGGCACACTACAGCAAAATGGTTCCGCCCCTTACATCCTCGACAATACTCTCCCACTGCTGGGCAAGAATTTGCATCTTTATGTTCTGTTCTACCACATCTAAAACAATGTTTTCCTGGTACTAATTCAATTCCTTTTGTTTGCGATTTTCGTTGAAAATTCTCAGAGCTCTCTTGCCTATGCCCTTTTGGTTGTTTCCCTTTTTCATACTTTCCTTGTTTTGAGCTCTTTACATTATGCGCTCTTGAAATCCTACTGTTTTCGGAAATCCTCTCCTGCTGAATCTTTGCCTGCTCCAAAATTCGGCAAAGTTTCTCAATGTCCTCCAACGTACTCTCCACTGTTGGATAATGTTTCAAAATTTCCTGCTGCCACGTAGCATTCTGCAGACCAAACAACATTTGATCCCTCAATCGTTCGTCCAAGGAATTCCCAAAACGGCACCTAGAAGCCTGCGAGTGCAACCGTAAAGAGAAATCGGCTATAGATTCGTTTTCTTCTCTCTCAACCTTCGCGAATTTTAGTCTTTCAGAGAGTGATGTATCCCCCCTGCCATAATGTTTCTCTAACACTGCAACTAATTTATCGAAGGCTATTTCCTCGACATCTCTAGGCGAAAAATAATCCACTAATACTTTGAACGCTTTAGTCCCTATCTTCGCAAATAAATAATCTCTTTTTCGACCATCATGTTCAATTTTACTGGCTTTTAATGCTATTTTAAATCTTTTTACCCAGTATTCCCATTCATCGCTTTCTGTACTGAAAGGTTCTATGTCAAATACTCTCATGTCCATTTTAGTACCTGACTCCGCTACTGTTTCTGCTCCCGCCGGTACTCTCTCAGGTGTATCCGATCGAGATCTCCTCCCTTTTCTCCGAGATGGCGCCATTTATTCCCGTCGCCAAAATGTAGTATCAACGTGTAGGATAATAATAAGAACTAAAGTGTAAAGCACCATTACCAGACGAATAATGAATTTTTATTGTTTATATCAAACTTGCTCTTAGTAACTACGTTAGTTACAACAACCAACTACTGTAGGTCGCTACAGGGATAGGTCAGGGCTGGGTAGGGTAAGAACTGAGGATGGATTAGGGATGGACTAGGGATAAGTTAGGTATGGGTTATGGATGGGTTGGGTGTGGGGTAGGGATAGGACAGGGCTGGGTTGGAGATGAGCTGTGGATGGGTTGGATATGGGTTAGGGATGGGTAAGGGGTTAGGGATTGGTCAGAGATGGATTTCCTCAATTATTATCTCTTGTATCATTAATTTTACAGAGTTTCCTGTAAAACATAAACAGACCAATAGCACACTACTAATCTCTTTTTGTTCTTTCTAACATCAGCATTACAGCTACGTCAAACAGCCAACAAATCAATCAATTCATCTAAAATTATCCTCCTAAATAATGTAAAAATAATTTAGAAACAATGCGGAATACACGTAGGTAGGTCGTGATCTTAAGGTTGGCCACAGTATGGAAAATCACGTGTCTGCAGAACACAAGTAGTGGAATTTATTGCTGAAATTGAGACTAATAAGAAGGTTTCTATTTATCACTTTCTCCGAACTCCATTTATGATTTTGTAAACTTTTACATGGAAAAAAGTTTTAAAAAAAAACTGATTATCTTTGATGGAAACTTGACACCAGCGTGAGCTGCTCACTTTTATGAAGGCATACCCAGGACTTACATGGTTTTCCGGCGAAAAAATAGGTAACCGACTTACACGTTTTTTCAATGCCTTCTGGGTAAAAACTATTCATCAGATTGGAAAACGGCTTCACTAAATGAATCAAGCGACCCTAATTTACCTGAAAAGCTCAAAACCTTATTTTCGAAAAAATACCGACTTACATGGTTTACCAGGTATAGGGACGAAAGGAAGCATACGGCATCCACTGACTTTCTATGTAACTTGAAACGTAAACCTTCAAATGTTTTCTTTTCTAGCACGATTCCTAAGATTTATTATTGAAAATAATAAACCAAAGCTGATCAACAACATTACATTAGACCGCTTTCACCAGTTTTCTTCCTACTTCTCTGGGCCAATCCGAAGTTAGAAACACTTTGTGTTTACAATGCTATCCTATTTAAGTGTTCTTGTTGCGAATCACGAATACGTACCTTCCATCGGGAGCTCTTTTTATCACAATCGGAAACAGTTGCGACTACGAGAAGGACCACATAAATGCAAAAAACGTGCATGGAGAACGATTATTCGGAGGACACACAGGCAACTTAGGTAATCCAAAAAAATGACACGAAAAATGCCATGTGAGCCAGCTATTGGAAAGAAATTATTTCAGAATGTAATTTAACCGCTATAAAAATTTGATCACAAAAAATATTATTGTCCTATTGTTATCTAGTATCTTTCTTCATTCTCAGGTTTTGCATCGATTGTGCTCCCACATTCAAAAACATTTAGTAATATAAAACTGAAAATTAGTTACAAGCGAGGTTTCCATCTCTTCTGAGCCAAACGCATGGGATCTTCCGAAGGGTTTAGCTCGAGGTCGAACTTTATTTTTAAAAGTCAAGATGTGTAGCACTCCCTCGTGCTCATAACAAGATTTTTTAGACCATCCGATAGAAAATAATCGCCGTATTTCCAAATACTACGGTTGCTTTATTTCAACAAAACATCAACAAAAAAAAGCTTTTTAGTATTTGGGCACCTAGAAGCAACAATGATGTTGTTGGTTCTGAGAAATTCCATAAATATCGGATTTTAATGGATGATTCTCATATTATTTGACTAGTTTTGAAAAAATAAATTTTTGAATGGTGGGAAAACAGGAGATTTGATTCGAAACGATTCGTATCACCTAATTTTTATAAAATATTCCCAAAAAACTTGCGATTTCACTTTTTGGGAAGAGACCGTAGAGAAAACATCAGCAATTCGGTCGGGCATTATAACACTCGAACATACAATAACATGGAGGAAAAATTACTTGCTTTCAACCTACACGAGATCATCCGATAGAAAATAATCGCCGTATTTCCAAATGCTACGGTTGCTTTATTTCAACAAAACATCAACAAAAAAAGCTGGAAATAATTACACAACGGTTAATTATTTTCTGAAAAGATCCTTCCATCGATTTTCAGAGTTACGAGCTAGGGCACTCTTGAAAATGTCAACCCCAAATTTTCACCCCTTAGAAGTGACTGACATCAACCTAAAGCTTTGCGGCACAACTAGACCCCAAATGGAGCCCACATTTGTAACAATATAGGATGAATTTCAGATTGAAATTAACCTTATTGTTCATAATTAGTCAGAGGAGGGTGTGACGACCCTACCCCTTCAAACCAGTGATTAGATTAATCAGCCGGCCCGAAGAGGATATCGATTCATATCTCTATGAATCGGATATCTCTAAAGGCGTAGCTCCAACAAATCGGGAACAAACCAATTGGTTTGTCCCGTATGAAATGTAGGGTCGTCACACTCCTCTCCCTAAAACATACTTCTGGGTTTCAAACAGAAGTATGTTTGAAAAAAGTCAAAGGGACTGAAAAATAGTATGAAGCCCAGGAAAGGACGTCTGGAAGCTTCAAGGGAATTCCTCCATTGTAATGGTACTGTCAGCGTCGGATTAGCTTTTTACCTAGTCCTACATTTTCGACAACTTCAACTACAACATCAGATGATCGGGATTAATCATATTCAAGACACGTGAAAATCGACCGAGGTGACAGGTGACGTGGCAGTCGGAAAACTCGGGGCAGTCGTTTTAAAATTAACTAAGTCAATTAGCAGTCAGTCAATATTCTCAAGTGATAATTTGTATATATAGGTTTTTCTCAAAAGTTCAATAATTGTTTTGTTCATCATTAGTAGTTAATAGTAGACTTGAGTAGGAGTTTTCACGACATCTGGCGCACAACGCAGGGCAAAGAATTAGTAGATTTAGGTCGACAAAACCCTATTCAAGAAGATGAACCTGCTGAGAAGAAAACGAGAAGTGGCCCGGATCGCATTCAACCGACAGGCGGAAGCTCTTGGCTTGCTGCTGGATGCAGAACCACGAGACATCGCAAGGATCAAGATCGGCTGGAACATCCTGGAACCAACTTGGGAAGCTCTGAGGACACAGGACAACGAGGTGCTAGAGCAAATGTACCTTGAGGATATGACTGTCGAGGAAATAGATGGTGAGGTTGTTAGTACAGAAGCCCTCATAAGTAAGTACGAGACTGTCAAATACATAGTAGCCGATATATTGCAAGTAGAGAGAGAAGAGAAACATTCCGAACGTACGAGCAACAGTAGTAACAAAGCACGGAAACTCAAACTACCAAAGATAGAGCTGAGAAAGTTTTCTGGTGATCTCAAGGATTGGTTACCGTTCTGGAGCCAATTCAAACGTATTCATGAAGATGGGACACTAGATTCTGATGATAAATACAATGTACTCCTACAGTCTACCGTACCTGGATCACGTGCTAGGAACATAGTAGAAAGCTATCATCCTTCAGATGAGAACTATGTCAAAGTAGTAGAAGCACTGAAGTCCAGATTTGGTAGGGAAGAAATTTTGATCGAAGTTTACATCAGGGATGTTTTAGGACTAATCATTCAGAACAACAAACATAATCCACTTTCACTCGTTCAACTCTACGATAAATTAGAGAGTTATTTGAGATCGCTCGATACACTAGGAGTCACGACAGGTAAATGTGCATGTATTTTGTGTCCAATGTTAGAATCATGCATGCCTGAAGATTTTCTACGAGCTTGGCAACGAAATTCGTCCTCTGATGAAGTCAAAGATCCAACCAAACGTTTGGAAAATCTCATGAAGTTTATGAAATCTGAGGTAGAAAACGAAGAACGAATTTCGCTAGCTAGGTCAGGGTTTAGTGGGAAAACTCCGAAATTACCGACAAAGCAGACGGAGTCATCAATAGTCAAAAAGGAAGATAGAAATCCATCAACCGCATCAAGTCTTTTAGCGACTCAGAAACCATCCCCTTGCATTTTCTGTGAAGGCAAACATTCTAGCGTAGATTGCATTAGGGCTAGGGATGAAATGTCGTTTTCTGAGAAAAATCAAATAGTAAAGGACAGGCATTGTTGTTTTTTATGCTTGAAAGCCAATCATGTAGCGAAGAATTGTAGGTCTAAACCTAAATGTTCTGTTTGTGGAAAAAGACACGTTGTTGTATTTTGTAGAGAGGTTCAGAAGACTAAAGAACACCAAAATGATCCAGGTAGTTCTTCCTCAAACGACGTGAAGCAGAACAACCGAGTATTGGCGAATCTGAATTGTGAAGCAGCTGGAGTTCTTCTACCCACACTCATCGTGACTCTCCAAGGCAAGACACCGAGACGACTACGAGTCATCGTAGACACAGGAGCGCAGCGGTCTTACATCCTGAAATCAGTAGCAGACGCTGTCGGACTCAAACCAGTGAGGAAAGAAGTAATTGTCCATTCGTTATTTGGAGGACAAAGGTCAGGTAGCTGCAACCATCAGGTATATCGTATCCACCTTTCTAGCCTAGATGAAGAGTATCTTTGTAATTTTGAAGTCTTAGATCAAGATACTATTTGTGATAATTTGCTTCATGTACCATTGCATATTCAAGGTATGCAAGATTTCCGAGACAAAGGAATAGATTTCTCGGACGTAGGCAATGGTTCCAGTCCCGTTCAATTGCTGATCGGAGCTGATGTTGCAGGCCAATTACTCACTGGCAATGTAGCAGTACTATCCAATGGGCTCGTTGCACTACAAACTAGGCTAGGTTGGGCGATGATGGGTCGAATACCTTTCTATCCTCAAAGAGAGAGCTTGGCGATGTTGGTTACAAATATGTTGACGAATGAAATGAATGTTGCGGATTTTTGGAAACTAGAAACAATAGGAATAACAGATCCATCAGAACACAAAACTAAGTCAGAATTACAAGTAGCAATAATCAAAAAGTTTTCAGATACCATCAAAGTTGATTCAGAGGGACGTTATGAAGTAGAACTTCCTTGGAAAGAAGGACATCCCCCATTACCTAGTTATTTCGAGGTAGCATTGAAGAGACTGAATTCAACATTAGAGAAATTGAGAGTTGATGGTTATTATGATGATTATGCCAAAGTCTTCGAAGAGTGGATTGAGGAAGGTGTGATAGAGAGAGTGCCGGATGCTGAGGTAGATAATTGGGGTCACTATCTTCCCCATAGACATGTAGTTAAGGAAAGTAGCGCTACTACTAAAATTCGACCAGTATTTGACGCCTCAGTTCATCAAAAGCAAACTCCTTCCTTGAATGACTGTTTAGAAACTGGTGTAAATTTGATAGAACTCATTCCATCATTACTGCACAAGTTTAGAATGAAGAAATTTGGTGTTGTGGCAGATATTAGAAGAGCATTTTTACAAATCAGCCTCAAGAAAGAAGATAGGGATTTTCTGCGATTTTTGTGGAAAGATAAGGAAGGCAAATTGATTGTCTATCGTCATCGCAGAGTAGTTTTTGGAGTAGTCTCTAGTCCATTCTTGTTAAATGCTACAATACAACACCATCTCAACAAAGTTAAGGCAGAATGTTCGGAACAAGATATTCCAACATATTCTAAAAATACGATTCACACTGCCGAATCTGTCTAAAAATACATTAGATGTTCTTCAGAACAATTTTTATATGGACAACCTGATTTCCAGTTTTGATAATGAAGAAGCGCTGAACGACTTCAGGAAGGAAGCCGTAAACATCATGGAAGAAGGCAAGTTCGATCTACGATGCTGGGAGCACACTGGACAGATAGAAGAGAGTGACACGAGTAAGGTACTAGGACTCGTATGGGATCGGAGGATAGACACTCTTGGAGTAAGTGCTGATTGCATTAAGTTTCCTCTAGAAGATAAGAAGATTACCAAGCGTTCAATCCTCTCGGCTGTTCATAAGGTTTTTGATCCATTAGGAGTCACTTGTCCAGTAACTATTCAGCCAAAGTTACTATTGAGATCGATTTGGGAGAATAAATTAGGTTGGGACGATGAAGTCAACGGAGACGTTCGAGACGAATTTCTGAAATGGGCGAAGGAGTTACCATCGATAGCTGAAATCACTATTCCTAGGTGGATAGCGGAAGTCGAAGGAGTAGCTAGGTGGAGTATTCACACGTTTTGCGATGCTAGTGAGTCCGCTTACGCTGCAGCCGTTTTCCTAAGGGTAGAAACTGATTCCAAGGTAAAGGTTCAGCTCATACAGGCAAAAGCTAGGGTTTCTCCACTCAAGAAGGTGTCCATTCCTAGACTCGAATTGTTAGCTGCACTCATAGGCGCTCGTTTACATGCTTCATTGGTCAACTGTTTTCCGGAAGAGTGTGAATCGTATTTTTGGATAGATTCGGCGACAGTTCTTGCATGGATTCAGCGAGGTGACAAGTGGGCTACATTCGTTTGGAATAGGGTTGCAGAGATTCGTCAGTTGACTAAACCAGAGCAATGGCGTCATATACCAGGGACCATGAATCCTGCCGACCTACCCTCCAGAGGATGTGCGGGGAAGAGGCTGCTCCTCTCTCGCTGGTGGGAGGGACCCGGTTGGTTAAGAGATTCTCCGGATTCATGGAATTTTTCAGACGTTTCCTATGACGAAGCAGCTATTGTAGAAGAGAAAAGTAGGAGCAGTATCACTTTTCTCAGCGCTGTGAAAGAACCGTTAGCTAAGGATTGGTACTATAGGTACTTTTCAAATTTTGAGAAGATAGTTCGGATGGTAGGAACTATGTATAGATTTCTTCATAACTCACGGGCTGGCAATTGTGAATGGCTTGTCAGAAGATATGGACCACTCTCTGCAGATGAAATAGTGGAATCAGAACTTCGAGTGATGAAGTACATTCAGGCAGATAGTTTCAAAGGAGTTAGGGATCCTCAAATTTCGCCTTTGAGACCTTTTGAGGACTACAATGGAGTCATCAGATTGAAGACTAGGATTTCTTACAGACCAGACAGCTATGATTTCAGGTATCCTATCGTTCTCCCTAAGAATCACCCTGTAGTAAACCTCATCATACGTCGAGCGCATGAGAAGGAGTGTCATATTGGAACTCAGGGACTGCTGAATTTGTTGAGGGAGCGATATTGGATCTTAGGAGGTCGCAGAACCGTCAAAGCAGTTATTTCTCGATGCGTTACTTGTAAGAGGCAGGATGCAAGAAGAATTGAGCAGCCATCCCCTCCACTTTTGATAGATCGAGTTAGAGATGCAGCAGCGTTCGAGATAACTGGAGTTGACTTGGCAGGGCCGATTTACTTGAAAGGCAACAAGAAGGCTTGGATCTGTCTCTTCACTTGTGGAGTTGTTAGAGCTGTACATCTGGAGCTAGTTTTGTCGGTATCCACAGATGATTTTTTGTTAGCACTGCGTAGGTTTGTTTCGAGAAGAGGACGGCCTAGGACTATCTACTGTGATAATGCGACAAATTTTAGAGGTGCAGAAACGGCTTTCAGACATGTCAATTGGGACCAGGTTCAGGAATATTGTACCATAGAACGAATTACCTGGAAATTTATTCCTCCTACAGCAGCATGGTGGGGAGGTTGGTGGGAGAGGATGATCGGCATGATAAAAAAGTTGTTGAGGAAAGTCCTAAAGCAGACGACATTGAGTTACCAGGAGATGGAAACTGTGCTTTGCGACGTTGAAAGAGTCGTGAATTCTAGACCTCTCACGTACATTTCCGACGACGCAAGAGAACTAGCAGCGATCACACCTGCGATGTTTATTCAAGATGTTCAGGAAGCTGGTGTGCCGGAATGTGATGTGCTAAAAACTGTAGATTTGAGCCGGAGGCTAGAATATCGACGTAGAATGAAGGAAGAGTTGCGAAGCAGGTTTAGGACGGAGTATCTGGGGCAGCTCGCACAAAGAGCGAAAGAACTTGGGCGGGTCGACGTTCGCATTGGGGACGTGGTGCTTGTAGAGGATGATTCTGTAAAGAGAATAGGTTGGCCACTGGCTAAAGTAATTTCTATAATTCCAGGACCTGACAAGACCACAAGGCTAGTGCGATTGCAGACACGTGCCGGAGAGATACTGCGGCCTGTCCAGCGTCTGTATCCACTGCTGGAGGCTCAGGATGCAGAGGGAAGTTGAAGAAGCTCCGCTCTCAACTTCGGTGGGAGGATGTCAGCGTCGGATTAGCTTTTTACCTAGCCCTACATTTTCGACAACTTCAACTACAACATCAGATGATCGGGATTAATCATATTCAAGACACGTGAAAATCGACCGAGGTGACATGTGACGTGGCAGTCGGAAAACTCGGGGCAGTCGTTTTAAAATTAATTAAGTCAATTAGCAGTCAGTCAATATTCTCAAGTGATAATTTGTATAATATAGGTTTTTCTCAAAAAGTTCAATAATTGTTTTGTTCATCATTAGTAGTTAATAGTAGACTTGAGTAGGAGTTTTCACGACAGGTACTATTCAAAAAGAAGAAGAAGAAGAATGCCACGAATGGGTCATTAATGCCACGAATAGGCCATTTATACATAAAAGAATAAATCAATGGAACTGAGGAGAAAGCAAACTAAATAAAGAATACGAACGGCGAAACATTCAAGTGTAATGATTGAAAAGGCAAACTTAGAAAAGGCTTATATAAAAGAAAAACGTAATTGAAATTGATAAAATGCCAGATTGGCAAAGCCTAACAAGGGGATGAGTTTAATATAATTTAATAATATAGAGATTCCTTCTGGAATTCTCTTTGGGTAATTCCTTCTGGAATACCGAAGAAAAAGTGGATGGGAAATCATGAAATAAATTTAGTGCATTTCCACCAAACCACGCTCTGCTACAATGTAACAATATAGGATGAATTTCAGATTGAAATTCACCTTATTGTTCATAATTAGTCAGAGGAGGGTGTGACGACCCTACCCCTTCAAACCAGTGATTAGATTAATCAGCCGGCCTGAAGAGGATATCGATTCATATCTCTATGAATCGGATATCTCTAAAGGCGTAGCTCCAACAAATCGGGAACAAACTAATTGGTTTGTCCCGTATAAAATGTAGGGTCGTCACACATTCCAAATTTCAATCAAATCGGTCCAGGGTTACTAAGAAAAGTGCCGCAGACGGACGGAAAAGTTGTATTCTATTTTCGGATTCTACGTGCCTTGAAACGTAAAACATCAAATTTTGAAGGGGGATTAACATTTTTTTCTTGCTCGATTCCAATGGTTCATTATTGAAAATAATAAACCAAAAGTTCGCATTTGATCAGCTGAAATCTAGCAAAATTCCGTGTGAACGTTCGTTTGCGATTGACTAGCGTTTCTCCATGTTCTATAACATACAGTGATGGCTCCAAAACATCTAATGGAGGAGGATGTGCTGTATAAGCAAGCTCAGGAGTCTACCAATCACCTTATCGTAGTACGCTTCATTTTTTCAGCGCAGGGTCAGTGGCTACTATCATTCAGAAACCGCAAAATTCCTGAAAATTTCGTCGAAATCGGATGGAAAATGTAGAAGTTAATGCTATTACAAGGAAATTCATGTTTGCGCATGCGCAGTCGCTACTCCCTGTTAGTTTTATAGAAATCGAACAATAACTTCGTATAGTTATGCCCGTTACAAGGATTTAATGACAGACACAGACACGAAACGAAAACCGTTCAGGATGGTCTAAAATACGCGAGTGAAAATTTTTATTTTGGAGAAAAAAACTTTTTAACCTTGAAAATTTAAAACAATGCTTCTGCTACTTTGGTACACAAGAATTGTACACAACAACCTAATATGAGAGTCTAGCCCCCAGCGATGCTTGTCGGGTTTCAGCGCTACCTCCCGCCACTTCAGTGAACTACCATTCTTGATTACCATAACTACCATTCTAAAGATTGTTGTGTAGTAATCGTTTTCGTTTCTCTTATTGTTTCTCTCTGAACAGTTATGGACCTGAAAATGATGCCAAGTGTCGTTTTATAATGCAAAACGTGCCCAAAGTCATTCAATTTCAAAGCTGATCTCAAAAATCGTCACTGTTTCATGTTAAAGAAATATGGGAAACAGAAACGATTACGAGACAACAATCTTTAGAATGGTAGTCATGGTGATCAGAAATGGTAGTTCGTTGAAGTGGCCGAAGGTAGCGCTGAAACTCGACAAGGATTGTTGGGGACTAGACTCTCATCAACCTAACTTGTTTCAACACATCGATTCAAAGATTCAACGTAAGACAACCAGTTCTTCAGTCAACGTAACTATCAACAACTTCTAATAATGTCATCTAATAATGAGAATAACCCCCAACAATGGGGAATTTGCCTCACATTTTTTTTCGAATGAGGGTTTATTTTTATGGAATAAAACCATAGTGAGCTGCTCGAAAACGCATCCAAAAAATTTAGAGAATTTAAGGAAGATGGAAATATTAAATGTGGTGGCAATGTGTAAGAGGCAGCCATGTTTGAAACGTAATGGATATTCTACCAATCTGACTTCAAAGGAGGTTCTGTGGCGCTTACCACAGAAGCGGAACATACACGAACTTTTAGCTTACAAGTAGTGCGCACAAGAGTGCGCCGCGAACTGGCAGGAAGAACCCAGACACAAAAGTGACCAAAAGAAACAATATTACTAATTTTTAAAAATCCGATTCTACCTACTAGTTTATCAAGCATTATTAGTCTTCATCTTCTCTTATTTAGTTTCAAGATTTGAATCACATTATTCGAGTAGCCATTTCGCTGGATCGTTTTGTGTGGCGGTGCTAGAACTCTGTCTGTTGTCGGAGTTGTTTTCGCGTCGTTTTTTTTTTCGTATGACGTCAACAATATTTCTCGATTTTCGCGGTGTTTTGTAACAGAGGCTTCACTTGTTAGGCATTTTCTCCTACAGTAATTTTTTCCCCTTGGTTATTCCTAGTGTTAAACGTTATTCTAGGGTCCAATTATAGGATTTGACTTGAAATTCCAGAATCTAAAATTGAGGCAAATTCCCCATCCTTGTCGGGTTTTAGCGCTACCCTCCCGCCACTTCAGTGAACTACCATTCGATGGCATCACATGATAACCTCGTATCTCACCCACCTGTAATTCAATTTTTAGCGATAAGAAACCATGGTTATCAGTGACACTCAGCCCTCTTGATCAAAACCGAGGTTATCATTTAGGGCGTTAGAGAGCAGAAAATGCAATTCCCGCTAAAAATTGAATTACAGGTGGGTGGGATACGAGGTTTTCATTCAGAGAATCCAAAAGAACCATTTTGGCCAAAAATTGAGATACGAGGTTATCATATGATGCCATCGCATTCCTGATTACCATAACTACCATTTTAAAGATTGTTGTCTCGTAATCGTTTACGTTTCTCTTATTGTTTTCTCTATGAACAGTTATGGACGTAAAAATGATGCCAAGTGTCGTTTTATGTTGCAAAACGAGCCCAAAGTCATTCAATTTCAAAGCAGATTTCCAAAATCGTGACTGGTTCATGTTATACAAATATGAGGAACGAAAACGATTATGAGACAACAATCTTTAAAATGGTAGTTATGGTAATCAGGAATGGTAGTTCGTTGAAGTGGCGGGAGGTAGCGCTGAAACTCGACAAGGATCGTTGGGTACTAGACAAGATTGGAACCAATAAATTGTGCTATAGAACTTGTATATAACATTGTTTACAATAATAATAACATTATCAAAGCTTATGTAGAGAATGCCGCTCTTACCATTTTAAGAACGTGAATGAAGACCAGGAAGCAAAAAGTTTATTTCTGTATCCAATTTCATCGGTTAACAATTTCTAGGATTTTTTTAGTATTTGGGTACCTAGAAACAACAATGATGTTGTTGGTTCTGAGAAATTCCATAAATATCGGATTTTAATGGTTGGTTCTCATATTTTTCGACTAGTTTTGAAAAAAAATAAATTTTTTGAATGGTGGGAAAACAGGACATTTGATTCGAAACGATTCGTATCACCTAATTTTTATAAAATATTCCCAAAAAACTTGTCATTTCACTTTTTTGGGAAGAGACCGTAGAGAAAACATCAGCAATTAACATGAAGGACAAATTACTTGCTTTCAACCTACACAATCTCGAGAAACATGAACGGTCAGATGTGACTTTTTGCTGAAACAAGCAGGTTATAGTCGGCAAGTCCGGTTTTGGCCCGGCAGGTGCACTAATAATTAGCAACGGCGGGCCTTAATTAGGCTGTCACCTGCAGACCGGAGTTGACCTCAAGGGCAACATTGTAGCAGGTATCTCGACATTGCGGATTAAGGTACCCCCCACCTCCTTGAATCCCATATACACCTACCAAACAACCCTCCGCCACTATGGAAATGGAAATATCCCTAAGCGACTGCACACAGGAAGTACAACAACTGATTTCTAAAACTCGCCAACTTCATGTATTTACGGTGTGCTGAATACAGGAAGAACGAGAACTGTAGAACCACGATAAAAATAAAATTTAAATTCGTTAAATAAAATAAATAAAATTCATTAAAAATGAATAAAAATTCGTTTAACCCTAATTGGACCATGGTGTCACTAGTGTCGCCGCAAACATCTTAGGAATTTCACAGCTGTTCCAAGGTGTCACCACATTGTTTAGATTAAAATTGCAATTTAAAACGCTGCAAATCATTGCTCAAAGGTTTATTATTTTCTGTATAGATCACCCTTCTGTATAGATCACAGGTTCTCCATCAATAGCACCTACCACCATCTGTATTCTCTCTTGACCTTCCCTCTCAAATTTCAGCTCCCTGCGTTCAATAGGATTGAAAATGGCTTCAGAGCTCACTCAGCTGATCAGTGATCTGAAGAGTGAAGAAGATCTCCTCGAATGCTGGAGACGCCGGAAAGAGCACTTCCATTCAATAGGATTGAAAATGGCTTTGGAGCTCACTCAGCTGATCAGTGATCTGAAGAGTGAAGAAGATCTCCTCGAATGCTGGAGACGCCTGGAAAAGCACTTCCATTCAATAGGATTGAAAATGGCTTTGGAGCTCAATCAGTTGATCAGTGATCTGAAGAGTGAAGAAGATCTCCTCGAATGCTGGAGACGCCTGGAAGAGCACTTCCATTCAATGGGAGTAAAAATGGTTTTGGAGCTCACTCAGCTGATCAGTGATCTGAGGAGTGAAGAAGATTTCCTCGAATGCTGGAGACGCTGGAAAGAGCACTTCCATTCAATAGGATTGAAAATGGCTTTGGAGCTCACTCAGCTGATCAGTGATCTGAGGAGTGAAGAAGATTTCCTCGAATGCTGGAGACGCTGGAAAGAGCACTTCCATTCAATAGGATTGAAAATGGCTTTGGAGCTCACTCAGCTGATCAGTGATCTGAGGAGTGAAGAAGATTTCCTCGAATGCTGGAGACGCCTGGAAGAGCACTTCCATTCAATAGGATTGAAAATGGCTTTGGAGCTCACTCAGCTGATCAGTGATCTGAGGAGTGAAGAAGATTTCCTCGAATGCTGGAGACGCCTGGAAGAGCACTTCCATTCAATAGGATTGAAAATGGCTTTGGAGCTCACTCAGCTGATCAGTGATCTGAGGAGTGAAGAAGATTTCCTCGAATGCTGGAGACGCCTGGAAGAGCACTTCCATTCAATAGGATTGAAAATGGCTTTCGAGCTCACTCAGCTGATCAGTGATCTGAGGAGTGAAGAAGATTTCCTCGAATGCTGGAGACGCCTGGAAGAGCACTTCCATTCAATAGGATTGAAAATGGCTTCGGAGCTCACTCAGCTGATCAGTGATCTGAAGAGTGAAGAAGATTTCCTCGAATGCTGAAGACGCCTGGAAGAGCACTTCCATTCAATGGGATTGAAAATGGCTTCGGAGCTCACTCAGCTGATCAGTGATCTGAGGAGTGAAGAAGATCTCCTCGAATGCTGGAGACGCCTGGAAGAGCACTTCCAGTCAATAGGATTGAAAATGGCTTTGGAGCTCACTCAGCTGATCAGTGATCTGAAGAGTGAAGAAGATTTCCTCGAATGCTGAAGACGCCTGGAAGAGCACTTCCATTCAATGGGATTGAAAATGGCTTCGGAGCTCACTCAGCTGATCAGTGATCTGAAGAGTGAAGAAGATTTCCTCGAATGCTGGAGACGCCGGAAAGAGCACTTCCATTCAATAGGATTGAAAATGGCTTTGGAGCTCACTCAGCTGATCAGTGATCTGAAGAGTGAAGAAGATTTCCTCGAATGCTGGAGACGCCTGGAAGAGCACTTCCAGTCAATAGGATTGAAAATGGCTTTGGAGCTCACTCAGCTGATCAGTGATCTGAGGAGTGAAGAAGATTTCCTCGAATGCTGGAGAAGCCTGGAAGAGTACTTCCATTCGATAGGATTGAAAATGGCTTTCGAGCTCACTCAGCTGATCAGTGATCTGAGGAGTGAAGAAGATCTCCTCGAATGCTGGAGACGCCTGGAAGAGCACTTCCATTCAATAGGATTGATAATGGCTTGGGAGCTCACTCAGCTGATCAGTGATCTGAAGAGTGAAGAAGCCTTTGAGCAATGATTCGCAGCGTTTATTACCCACCAACATTTTTTTTACCTACCAGCTAGGTACTACCTACCACACCATACTGGCTTCACACCCGATTGGAAAAATAGAAAGCTTCATATAGAAATTTGATTACTGGTTACGCAGAAGGCGAAACTGTATACAAATCGAAGAAATGAACAGCGATC
>CM019181.2:56327386-56349373 GCA_009739505.2 Apolygus lucorum | reverse complement strand
TTGTTTTTTCGCTATAACTTTGAAACCGTGCGTCTTTCGCAATAGCCACTATACAGGGTGTAAGCCTAACTGGTCTGCCATACGGTACCAGTCGATTCTACAACTAATTTGCAACAAAAATGTCCCTTAGCGATTTTTTTTTTAAACCCTTCGTTTTCGAGTTATTTCAACTTTAAAACTTTTTTTTCGTGATTTTGACCTTATGTCATTAAATCGGTCATAACTCCTTCAATTTGCAGTGTAAATTACAATTTGAGGGTACCGTTGGAAAGAGCATTAAATTTCCTATCGGATAGATGCCTTAACTTTTTTTTTTGAGTCAAGGTTTGAGACATGAAAACGTCCTCTAAAAGAGAATTTCACGTAATTTTGGAAACCTCGCATTCTTTCAATCTCAAATTGAACTACGAGAACCCATACTTTTCCAAGATGCAAGAACAGTGAAAACTGCGCCATAATCTCATCTTTCCAAAGGTATAATTAAAAACATAGTCTACAACCGGATTTAGGGGAGAAATTTGTGTTTGAACACGGAAAAACGTGCATTTTTTTCAACGAAATCAGCGCTCTGGCCTCCTGTTTCCGGAGGCCTCGCGGTCTACTGCGGAGCCCGCCCACCCACTCCCATCGTCCGACCCCTCAGATCGACTAGCCGGAGCGCCGATTTCGTTGAAAAAATGCACGTTTTTCCGCGTTCAAACACAAATTTCTCCCCTAATTACGGTTGTAGAATATGTTTTGATTATACCGTTGAAAAGATGAGATTTGGCGCAGTTTTCACTGTTCTTGCATCTTGAAAAAATGTTGACCCTCGTAGTTCAATTTGCGATTGAAAAAATGCGAGGTTTCCAAAGTTACGTAAAATTCTCTTTTTAGAGGATGTTTTCATGTCTCAAACCTTGACTAAAAAAAAAGTTGAGGCATCTATCCGATAGGAAATTTAATGCTCTTTCCAACGGTATCCTCAAATTGTAAATTACACAGCTAATTAACGGAGTTATGACCGATTTAATGACATAAGGTCAAAATCACGAAAAAAAAGTTTAAAGTTGAAATAACTCGAAAACGAAGGGTTTTTAAAAAAATTGCTAAGAGACATTTTTTTGTTGCAAATTAGTTGTAGAATCGACTGGTTCCGTATGGCAGACCAGTTAGGCTTACACCTTGTATACAGGGTGTCACCCTAACTCGAGGACCAAACTTCAAGGATCGATTCTACAACTAATTTGCAAACTTTTTTGTCTCATGACATTTTTTTTTTAACGCTTTAAAATTATACTTTTTTCACTTTTAAGATTTTGTTTGTGTTTTCGACCTTGAGCCATTAAAACGGCCATAACTCCCTCAATTTACTAGATAAACTCAAATATGAGTATACCGTTGGAAAGAAAGTTAAATTTCCTATCAGTTCATCAGGACACAAAAGCTTTTTAAGCCTTTTGTATAAGTGAGTAAATTGGTCAAAGTCAGAAATTTAAAACTTTCTCGAAAATCACAATTTTTCAGGCTGACTCATCTTATGTAATAAACAGCCGTATCGGTGGGCACTCAACGGAAAAAACTTGCCCAGAATCTCAGCTTTCCAACGGTCTATCAATTTTTCTTTTTAACATTCAAATTGGAAGAGTAAATGGAGTTTGAATGCCCGAAAACGTGTGTTTTACAAGCAAATCCAGTGTTTTAAGCGGTTTCTGGTCCCCCTCGACCTCGAGATGGCTTAACGATTTTGGTATCATTTCCTATGTAATTTTCTACGCTGAATCAAATAGTGATACTTCCGAATGGTTCCGACTGCTAGAAAGTGGATTTTTCGAAGAAAACCTTCGTTTTTCGTACATAAAATACGCATTATTCTTAAATGTGGTAGTGAGCATGAAGTAACACCTTTTAACTCAATAAAACACCGAATTTCTAGTTGATTGAAGTTTTGTTGAGTTCAAAGGTGTTACTTCATCTTGAACTTGTTACTCCATCTTGAGGTCGAGGGGGACCAGAAACCGCTTAAAACACTGGATTTGCTTGTAAAACACACGTTTTCGGGCATTCAAACTCCATTTACTCTCCTAATTTGAATGTTAAAAAGAAAAACGCTGCAAATCATTGCTCAAAGGTTTATTATTTTCTGTATAGATCACCCTTCTGTATAGATCACTGGTTCTCCATCAACAGCACCTACCACCATCTGTATTCACCCTTGACCTTCCCTCTCAAATTTTCAGCTTCCTGCGTTCAATAGGATTGAAAGTGGCTTCGAAGCTCACTCAGCTGATCAGTGATCTGAGGAGTGAAGAAGATCTCCTCGAATGCTGGAGACGCCTGGAAGAGCACTTCCATTCAATAGGAGTAAAAATGGCTTTGGAGCTCACTCAGCTGATCAGTGATCTGAAGAGTGAAGAAGATCTCCTCGAATGCTGGAGACGCCTGGAAGAGCACTTCCATTCAATAGGATTGAAAATGGCTTCGGAGCTCACTCAGCTGATCAGTGATCTGATGAGTGAAGAAGATCTCCTCAAATGCTGGAGACGCCTGGAAGAGCACTTCCATTCAATAGGATTGAAAATGGCTTCGGAGCTCACTCAGCTGATCAGTGATCTGAAGAGTGAAGAAGATCTCCTCGAATGCTGGAGACGCCTGGAAGAGCACTTCCATTCAATAGGAGTAAAAATGGCTTTGGAGCTCACTCAGCTGATCAGTGATCTGAGGAGTGAAGAAGATATCCTCGAATGCTGGAGACGCCTGGAAGGGCACTTCCATTCAATAGGATTGAAAATGGCTTCGGAGCTCACTCAGCTGATCAGTGATCTGAAGAGTGAAGAAGATCTTCTCAAATGCTGGAGACGCCTGGAAGAGCACTTCCATTCAATAGGATTGAAAATGGCTTCGGAGCTCACTCAGCTGATCAGTGATCTGAAGAGTGAAGAAGATCTCCTCAAATGCTGGAGACGCCTGGAAGAGCACTTCCATTCAATAGGATTGAAAAATGGCTTTGGAGCTCACTCAGCTGATCAGTGATCTGAAGAGTGAAGAAGATCTTCTCAAATGCTGGAGACGCCTGGAAGAGCACTTCCATTCAATAGGATTGAAAATGGCTTTCGGAGCTCACTCAGCTGATCAGTGATCTGAAGAGTGAAGAAGCCTTTGAGCAATGATTTGCAGCGTTTTTTACCCACCAACATTTTTTTTACCTACCAACTTTTTTTTACCTACCAGCTAGGTACTACCTACCACACCATACTGGCTTCGCACCTTCACAATCAAGTTTATTAGAAAGAACTAAACGCTTCACTTATTTTTCACACTCGATTGGAAAAATAAAAAGCTTCATATGGAAATTTGATTAGTGGTTACGCAGAGGCAAAACTGTATACAAATCGAAGAAATGAACAGCGATCGCATTTTAGTCCGATAAAATTTGAATGGAGATTAGACCTCTTTTGCGATTCACACTCATGATTCTGTTTTATCGAAGGAAAACCTTCAAGTACTCGTAGGGACCGAACGGTTTGTCCTCCAGAGCTCCGGGTGGTCTCAAAAATTTTTAAAAATTCAATACTATTTAAAATTGGTGAAAAAACGATACCCTTATTTCGAGAGTTTTCGAGCTAGGGCACTCTTGAAAATTGCAACCCTTAATTTTCACCCCTTAGAAGTGACCTACATCAACCAAAAGCTTCGCGGCACAACTAGACCCCAAATGGAGCCCATATACCAAATTTGAACCAAATCGGTCCAGTGTTGCTAAGAAAAGTGCCGCGTACGGCGTACGGCGTACGGCGGACGGACGGAAATTTTTTTATTCGATTTTCGTATTCTACGTACCTTGAAACGTAAAACATCAAATTTTGAGGGGGGGTTAAAAATTTTTTTTTCTTGCTCGATTCCAAAGGCTTATTATTGAAAATAATAAACCAAAATTTATAGACCGTTGGAAAGCTGAGATTCTGGGCAAGTTTTTTCCGTTGAGTGCCCACCGATAAGGCTGTTTATTACATAAGATGAGTCAGCCTGAAAAATGGTGATTTTCGAGAAAGTTTTAAATTTCTGACTTTGACCAATTTATTCACCTATACGAAAGGCTTAAAAAGCTTTTGTGTCCTGATGAACTGATAGGAAATTTAACTTTCTTTCCAACGGTATACTCATGTTTGAGTTTATCCAGTAAATTGAGGGAGTTATGGCCGTTTTAATGGCTCAAGGTCGAAAACACGAACAAAATCTTAAAAGTGAAAAAAGTATAATTTTGAAGCGTTTAAAAAAATGTCAGGAGACAAAAAAGTTTGCAAATCAGTTGTAGAATCGATCCTTGAAGTTTGGTCCTCGATTTAGGGTGACACCCTGTATACTTATTTAAAGTTAACAAAATTTGCTACAAAACGAGACCAAGTACAGCTCTGTAAGTCTTATAGTTACCGAGATACAGCTTTTCAAAAAGTGCCCATTTTTTCAACAAAAAAAAGTGAAATTTTAACTTTTGTCAACTTTAGACCTAAAAAATCAGTAGAAATACGTGTTTCATGAAGAACGTTATATCGAAAGAAGTTGTAGCAAATCTAATTAGCTTTCATTTTAGCCCAACTGCACGTCTTTGGGACTAATGGTTCTCTCACAATCTCTAAATAACCAAAATTGAAAAAATCGGGTTTTCCGTAAATTTTACCTTATGTGCTCTAATCATGGTAATCGGTCATTTACACCAAAAAACGCTGCAAATTATTACACAATGGTTTATTATTTTTCTATAGATCACTCGTCTGCAAAGCTACCAACCATCCAACATAAAGAAAAACATCGATCGTATTTCGGTCAGCTTTAATTTGAACGGAGATTAGGCCTCTTTTGCGATTCACACTCGTGTTTCTGATTTCTCGTACGTCCAAACTTTAAATTCTCGTAGCGAGCGAACGGTTCGTCCTACAGAGCTCCGCGTGGTCTCAAAAAATTCTAAAAATTCTATAGAATTTTAAATTGAAGGAAAAACAATACCTTTATATCGAAATTTTTCGAGCTAGGGCGTTTTCAAAATTTAAAAATTCAAATTTGAACCCTTAGGAGTGACCTACATCAACCAAAATCTTCGGGGCACAACTAGACCCCAAATGGAGCCTACATACCAAATTTCATCAAAATCGGTCAATGCTAAGTGGCAAAAGTGCCGCGTACGGCGGACGGCGGACGGCGGACGGACGGCCAAATTTTTATTCGATTTTGGATTCTACGTACCTTGAAACGTAAACCATCAAATTTTGAGGGGGTGTTAAAAAAATTTTTTTTTTTGGTCGATTCCAAAGGTTCATTATTGAAAATAATAAACCAAAATAGCACCTACTCTTCAGAAAGGACCAAAATATAATTCCGAGGGGTTTATTGCCAGAAAAAAAATTGTAGAAGAAACAATTAAGCTATATTTATTTATTATGAAATACACAAGACAATCAATTATTTACAAAGTACAAAATAGTAAAATCAAGCTTTTTTGAATTTTTGGGCCGCTTCTGAGGGGGCTCATCATCTCGGAGGCCCAAGGGTTGAGGGTCGTCGTCGTCGTCGTCCTCTTCTTCCGTATAAAGGGTGATGTGGCTGTTATGGCAGGACACCCCCAAAAAAAGTCCATTCATGCAGCATGAATTAATGAGCGAATTTTCAAAGAAATCATTCAGTTTAAGGTGTGGTTAAGAAAAGGACCAATAGTGTTGCAATTTGTTGTAGAAAGATTTTTTTTCGATTCTTGGTTTATATATATGTATATATGTGTTTTTTACATACTTTTACACCAATAATCGACGTCCTGGAAGACGTGAAATCACTGGGCTGAAAGCTGAATCTGGGAGCCCGAGAAGCGTTCTGATTGGGGAAGCTCCTGGACGTAGTTAAAGATGAGTGCGACAGATCGCGTTCATGCTCGTATGTTCCCAACCTCATGACAACAAGCCACTTTTGTTTATCACACATTTTTCTCCTTCATGCGTTACCGCATCTAAGTAATTAATTTGAAAACATTTTTTTTTTTTTTTTTTTTTTTTCCGACACATGATTTTCGCATGAAAATTCGCTAATAATACGCTGCAAATTATTGCTGAGTATGCTTTGAAGACGTTAGGAGTCCATATTCATGTTCTAGTCGTCTCTACGAACTCATAGAGTACCCACACGGCTACTGCATTTCTGGGTACAACAAATATACGCGCGTATTCATTATATATATATATATAGCTACAAACTTTTCTTAATTTTGGACAATTTTCATTTTTGAAAATGCATTCATATCAGAAATTTTATGCTGAATCCGAATATAACATAAATTACCATGATTTTAATGTAAAAACCACAAAAAAAACGGGAAAAAACCCATTTTTTTGGAGTTTTTTTGAATTTTGGACCACTTTGGATTGTCCAAAATTGCTGGTTAACGAACTTGACCTATGGTTTGTTGTTACAAACATTTGGCAAAAACTAAAAAAAAAATTTTTAAACAATTACTCAAGTTATCGTCCGGAATGACACATATATATATACATATGATTTTTGGAAAATCTTCAGGAATTGTTTCAGAATGTTCCAAAACGGATTTCAGTGTGAAAATTTTTCGAAAAAGTCGATTCTAAAAATTTTGAGGCCATTGCAATAGCTTCATTTTCTTTGAAAATTCGCTAACAGAACTTGCAATGTGCGGTACTTGCTTGTGTGCTTGAGCCCTGCTTTTTGGCAGGAACAGCCGCCTCCGGCGCACCCTTTCTTGCATTGACAAGAAATAAATTTCAGAAGTGATATCTTATCACCGTAGCGTCTCTCAAGGTGACTTTTTACTGTTCTGACGTCAGGCTTGGAATCCCCTTTGATTTGATTCATGATGTCATGTAGCGAAAACTGGCACTCCTCGCGGTTTTCTGCAAGGAATGAATGTATAGCCTCCATTCCATCGGCGACACTTGCATTCTCCGGACGTCCTCTTTTTTTCCAGCGGTTGACACCTGGTATACCCGTTATCCGAATGTGGGCCCTCACTTGTATTCAGCCCGGCTCCCTTGTATTATCCCTTTCGAAAAATACCGAAACGACTCATTCAATCTGTCCGACTAATTGCTACCTACTCGCGTGATTATGTGCGAAGTGGGCAGACGGCTCTGAAAAAATATTATCTAGACGTAAAATATGATTTGGTTACATATTTTACCGATCAATTATTATCTATCAACTACTTTACTATCTGTCATATTACTTATTTTATTCAGCATCTGTGGGTGCATAACTGCATTTTTCAAATTTTTGCACTTTTTTGTTCATGCAATAAACCCCTCGGAATTGTATTTTGGTCCTTTCTGAAGAGTAGGTACTATTTTTTTGGTGTAAATGACCGATTACCATGATTAGAGCACATAAGGTAAAATTTACGGAAAACCCGATTTTTTCAATTTTGGTTATTTAGAGATTGTGAGAGAATCATAAGTCCCAAAGACGTGCAGTTGGGCTTAAATGAAAGCTAATTAGATTTGCTACAACTTCTTTCGATATAACGTTCTTCATAAAACACGTATTTCTACTGATTTTTTAGGTCTAAAGTTGACAAAAGTTAAAACTTCACTTTTTTTTAAAAAATGGGCACTTTTTGAAAAGCTGTATCTCGGTAACTATAAGACTTACAGAGCTGTACTTGGTCTCGTTTTGTAGCAAATTTTGTTAACTTTAAATGATTATATACAGGGTGTTTCACGAAAAGGTTACACCCCCCTTCATTTCCGCAAAATACAGCGTAAAAAGTTCCGACCAACGCAATTCTTCATGATTTTTTGTGAGGATCTCAGTAAAAATACTTTTGCGCAAAAAAGTTGCGCGCAATCATGCGCAATTGACACTAACTTCATTTTTTCAAATGAAACCCCCCCCCCCTTTTTATTACAGATTCGGATTCTACGTCAAATTTCATAAAAAATTCATACCCACATCGATTTGTTTTATTGAGCGCAACCTGGCTTTTTGAACGCTCTAAGTTGCGCAACTCCACAATTGCGCAAAAATTAGATTTTGGAGAACCCTTAGTGTGGCACATGTTTTTTCATAATTTTTTAACGCTTAACCACATAGTGTCATCCGTTTTTCAATTTGACTGGAGTTTTTCAAAATAGCGGCCAAAAATTCGGTTGGTTTTAGTGAAAAAATCTCTCTTTTTAAATCGTTATGATTTTTTAGGCAATTTATTCAGTTCAAGCATGATCATGCTGTCAGTTTTTATTTTTAACTCCACCATAGACGGCCCCAAGCCCGTGGTTCAAAAGGAGGTAAGAAAATAAAAAATAAACATGATTTCGACGTCAAAACTGATGTTTTAGTGAAAGAAATGTTAATTTTTCCTCTTAAATCTTGGTTTTTCTCAAAACGGATGACACCCTGCGTTAAAAAATGATGAAAAAACATGTGCCACACTAAGGGTTCTCCTAAACCTAATTTTTGCGCAATTGTGGAGTTGCGCAACTTAGAGCGTTCAAAAAGCCAGGTTGCGCGCAATAAAACAAATCGATGTGGGTATGAATTTTTCATGAAATTTGACGTAGAATCCGAATCGGTAATAAAAAAGAGGGGGTTCCATTTGAAAAAAATGAAGTTGGTGTCAATTGCGCACGATTGCGCGCAACTTTTTTGCGCAAAAGTATTTTTCCTGAAATCCTCACAAAAAATCATGAATATTTGCGTTGGTCGCATTTTTTTACGTTGTATTTTGCGGAAATGAAGGGGGTGTAACCTTTTCGTGAAACACCCTGTATAGTGGCTATTGATGAAAGACGCATGGTTTCAAAGTTATAGCGAAAAATTTGAACGGAGATTAGGCCTCTTTTGCGATTCACACTCGTGTTTGGATTTATATATATATATATTTCAATATAAACCCTTAAATTTTCGTAGGGAGCGAACGGTTTGTCCTACAGAGCTCCGCGTGGTCTCAAAAAATTCTAAAAATTCTATAGAATCTTAATTTGAAGGAAAAACAATACCTTTATATCAAAATTTTTTGAGTTAGGGCGTTTTCAAAATTTCAAAATTGATTTTGGAACCCTTAGGAGTGACCTACATCAACCAAAAGCTTCGGGGCACAACTAGACCCCAAATGGAGCCTACATACCAAATTTCATCAAAATCGGTCAATGCTAAGTGGCAAAAGTGCCGCGTACGGCGTACGGCGTACGGCGTACGGCGGACGGACGGCCAAATTTTTATTCGATTTTTGGAATCTACGTACCTTGAAACGTAAACCATCAAATTTTGAGGGGGTGTTAAAATTTTTTTTTTCTTGGTCGATTCCAAAGGTTTATTATTGAAAATAATAAACCAAAAACCAGAATAAGGGGGAAAAATTGATATTTTTCGAGTGCCACGGAAATTGCACAAGGTTTTCATGCCTGCAAAATTGAATTTTTCCCTAACAGTCCCAAACAACATATCAAAAATGCAAAACTAGACTATTTTTTGCGATTTTAGCCCTTTTTTGTGTCAGATAAGTCTGGCCTATTAAGAAAGAGAGATGGAATTAAGTAATGGTAAGAGAGGAGGAGGCGAACGGTCCTACATAAACCGCCGGCTAAAGAGAAATTACGGAAGAAGAAGTATTTGGAATGAAATCTTTTGACCAGTTTCTCTGCACCCACTGAGAAGGCTGATGTATTGATGAACTGGTGCTCGAGCTACCCTATCACAACCCTGCTAAGAGCTGCCGCTCGAGTCCACCCAGCAGTATCCCGAAGAAGGACCTGTAGACCACCGCCAACCACCAAACACACAAACAGAGCTTTCAACCATGCAGGACCAGGAAATAACCAACTAGAGGTATCGGTCAGGAGTGAACGTATTGAAAAGACCTTATCTCCAAAACGACCTTGTCGGAACTGAAGGGGTTGTCAAAATGAACACAGACATTAGTTCATCAACCTACCAATCGAGTTTTTCGGAAAAATTCCGGAAAAATAAACATATGGAGACTAGATTTTTTCGCTGATTTGGATTCAGAATGGTCTAAAACGGATTAGCGTGTGGTTATTTTTTCTGTTGAGTGTTGTCCAACTTCACCCAGGATTAATCGCATAAGGACGTCCAAGTCTTACTGTGGGACGTCCTAAAAACGAAGAACGATCGCATTTTGGACAGCTAAAATTTGAACGGAGATTAGGCCTGTTTTGCGATTCACCTAAATGTGAGGCGAATTCCCATATTCGGCCAAGGGGACGACCCCTCAGCATTACTATTTTTTTTTCAATTCCACAGTTCATTTTCCATTAGTTATACTATTTTAAATTATTAAAGACATATAAGTGGATGCTGCTAATTTTTTTCAACTTTTAAAATCGTCCTTAAGCTGTTTAAAAAAAAATTGTAAAAATCGGCATTTTTCACTTTTTCGGATTTGTCAAAGTCAAAGTCAAATTTAAATATGAAAAATTGAACGGATTAGCTTTTTTCTGGTTTTGAGTAACAACTTAATTGTAGACGAAAGATAAAAGAAGATTTAGGTCCACTTCCTAATGAAGGAACGGCCGTGACCTTTGAAAACAGTAAGTAGGGACGTGAGCGTCCTCTTGGCCGGAATCATATACCTACTCTTATCTTACGAGGTGAAGAGTCAACGGGGAGTGGACTTCGGTCGCTAATCATGATAACAAAACTTTTTCACTCCCAATATTGCATCAGTTCGCATCAGTCATTGTGGAGAGAAGTTCCGAATATTAGTTCTTCCATTTTTCCAAGCTAATTCAATTATTCATTGCCCTTATTTTCGAAATGGACGTATTCAATTCTGAAACGAACAAGGCGTGGACGAACGAAGAATTATTGGCTATCTTAGAAGCTAGTGATGATGAATCTGAAGATATCGATGCCGTTTACATCTATTTTTTGAAGTTCGGAGTTTTTTCAGACAGGCTATCCGTTGATGAAGAGATGGTACCGTTTTTCGGACGACACTCTTCCAAAATGTTTATGAGGAATAAGCCTGTAAGATTTGGTTTCAAATTATGGTGTCTTTGTTCAGAAGACGGTTACTTATTCAAGTTTATTCCTTACGGAGGAGCAGGCTTCAACATTACTACAGGTTTGGGTCTTGGAGGAAGCGTGGTAATAGATTTGCTCTCAGTTGTTGAAAATCCGAGCTTGTACTCCGTCTATTTTGATAATTTCTTCTCATCTTTTGCTTTATTCCATTCATTGACCGAGAAAGGATTCCGAGCCACAGGAACAGTGAGGGAAAATAGACTGAAGAAATGTCCCTTATTGTCAAATAAAGAGTTAGAAAAAAGGAAGAGGTTCTATGGATTCAGCATACAACCCCGAATCAAATTTATTGGTAGTAAAATGGCATGACAACTCCTTATACTCTTGCCTTTATTTAAAGAGCTCTGGACCGCGGGTTCCAAAACCCCTTCCCTGCCAAGAGGTGGCAACGTTGCAAGGTGCTGACCTTGGGGTCTCAACTCACAACCCTTCGCGGTCAAAACCCATTATCCCTCTTACTTCTTCCTCTTCTATCAACATACAATTTAATTATTTATCGTTCGGTGAACATTTTTTGTAATTTAAATTCGTAACGTACTAATTATTCTGATGAAAATGAGTCCAAATTTCCTGTAATTCGGCGAAGAGGGCGTAATTCGTTTGGGTGGATTGGCCGGGAGAGGGCTGCTGAGTTTTAATCGTACCTGCCTCGAGTTTATACTCGATATGTTCAATTTTTCTTGCTGATCACGATTTTGGTGATGGGATGATCGAAATAATTTGTGAATCAAGTGTGCATTTGCAGAAGAGGGTAAACTGTTGGGGGGTTGGGGGGGTTCACGGGCGGAGGGGTCGCGCAGGTATACCTCGACCTTCCGCTGGGGCTCGGATTCTTGCAGTGATGCCGAACCTTCGGGGCCTTCAAAAATCCCAGAGCTCTTTAAATAAAGGCAAGAGTATAGTCATTGTTGCCAGTAACTTCGCTGGTATCTCACCCTTACAAAAAGTGAAACGATTTCCCAAAGCAGCCAAAGGTAAGGTAGCGATCGATCAGCCAATGATGATTTCAGAGTATAATCGTTTCATGGGGGGAGTAGACTTGCATGATAATGGCGTAGCCAACTATCGAATCCAAGTGAGAAGCAAAAAATGGTGGTGGCCATTATTCACCAACTCATTGAGAAGTTCCATTGTCAATTCGTGGAAAATTTATAACCGCATCAATTCAAAATCCGTTTCCAAATAGAATTTCTCTCTAACGTAGTGCGGGAAATGATGAAATTCGAAGTGCACGAAAAAGGCCCTATGGTTTCGTATGGTCCATGTGCGGCATCCCATTCATCAAACGACAGATTCGACAACGTGGGGCACATTATAATAAGAAATGCGGTCCAAAAGCGGAGAAAGTGCAAAATTTGCGATGGTAAGAGTTTGTACATGTGCGAGAAATGTGATGTGAACCTGCATCCCGAGTGTTTCAAGCAGTACCACGTCCGATAGTGTTTCCGGCCAAGAAGACGTTTACGTCCACCTCTAATCTAGTACTAAGACTTTAATTTAATTTAAACTTTTTGCATTTCTTCATTATTCAGACCCTAATAAAATATAAAATAAGGAAAAAATATTTTTTTGTCATTTTTTGAACCCTTGGCTGGAAATGGGTTAAGGTTTTAAACTTCATTGATGCAGTGTTCTGAAGTCATAATTAGTTATCAGTGACAAGAAACTTTTCTTGTCATTTGGTATTTCTCTAACTTTTCCCATCCTCATGACGACAATAATCAAAGGCTTGTGACAGCTAGACCTAACATCTACGTAATGATTTTTTAGATATTGATGCCGGGTTTTTGGATCTTACATAATAGCTAAGTATAGTAGCAGCTATCGTAAATAGTAACGCATACACACACAGACAATCACCTATGGTTTTTTCTAGATTTGAATTCAGAATGGTCTAAAATGGATGTGTATTTATTTTATTCATTCTATTTTTTTATGTTGAGTGTTGTCCAACTTTACCACATATTAATCGCATAAGAACTCTCAAGTCTGTGGGACGTCCTAAAAACGAACAACGATCGCATTTTGGACACCTAAAATTTGAACGGAGAGCGATTCACACCCGTGTTTCTGATACATCGTAGGTGCAACCCCAAGTTCTCGTCCGGAGCGAAAGGTTGGTCCTACAGAGCTTCGGGTGGTCTCATTCGATTCTAACAATTCAATTCTATTTCAAATCGGTGAAAAAACAATACTTTAACTTTGAGAGTTTTCGTGCTTGGGCACTTTTGAAAATTACAACCCCTACTTTTCACCCCTTAGAAGTGACTGAGAAAAACCTCGCGGCACAACTAGACCCAAATTTGAGCCCACATACCAAATTTCATCAAAATCAGTCATTGCTAAGTGAGGAAAGTGCCGCGTTCGGCGGAAGGACGGCCAAATGTTAATTCGATTTTTGGATTCTACGTACCTTGAAACGTAGGTAAACCAACAAATTTTGAGGGGGGATTGAAAAAATTCTTCTTGGTCGATTCCAAAGGCTCGACAATACTTCTACCTATTCACAGAGTTTACGAGCAAAGGCGTTTTGAAAATTTCAACCCCTATTTTTACGCTTTAGAAGTGACTGACAATAACCAAAAGCTTATATATCAAATTTCGTCAAAATCGGTCCAGGGTAACTTAAGGAAAGTGTCATGGGTTGCTTAGCTACGGTGTGAGAAGTGGGGGTTTATACATTTTCATTGGAAATCACATCCTTCAAGACCGCTCGGTCGTGCGAATCTTGCCTACCTCAGCCCCTACGGATCGACTCGCCTCCGTCAGCCTCTTCTGCGCGTGCGCATCATCCATAAGCGAATACTTGGTACCGGCGATTATGGTGAAGATGGTTCGCGTGTGTCGATGGGGCTCCCGTACCGAACGCGGAAGGTTAGTCGAGAACTTTGTCGGTTTTTTCTGCTGTCTCAAAGCCAAGGTGGCTGTGAGTTGGTGTTTTCCACCGTATAGAGTGGAATATACATTTGTGAAGTATATACATAACGTGACTCTCCACCGTGATTTTCACATGACCATATATGAAGACTGTTGGATCCACATTTATTATTATAGTTGTTGCCAACCACATGGCATGTGTTGATACTTGTGAAAAGTTCCCAGAAAATATAATTCATTCTTATTCTAGCAATCTATTAGTTTCGTATCCTATTAAGTACCGATATCGATAGGTTGTTACACTGGCGACGGGAGAAAATTGGATAGATCAAGGATAGATCAAGCAGAAGGCAGCAAGCGCTTGCTTCTTCAATTGGCGGAGTTGAAGAGCAGAATGGTGGAGAAGGAATGCTACCGAAAATTAATATCAGACCTTTTGAGCCCGACACTGAGTCGTGGGAGTATTACCTCCCATATTTTGAGCTGGAACTGAGGGTGGCAAGAATCCGCACGGAAGGTAACAAAAGGGATATTCTTCTGACAAAAGTTGGTCCTCAAACGTTCAAGATGTTGATCGACCATTTTCGTCCTAAAATGGTTAGTGATCAAACTTACGATGACCTCATTCAAGTTGTGAACGAATGCTACGTAAGGGAAAATAGTATTACTACCAATCGTGTCGCATTCATCCTTCGAAAGAGGGCAGAAGGAGAAGATGTGGGAAGATTCATCAATGCTTTGAGAGCACTGGCAGGGAAGTGTGAGTATGGGCAATCACTATCAGAAAGGGTTCTTCCAGTATCGTCGTATGCCATTTGGCATAAGCTCTGCACCAGCAAAATTTCAAAAAACGATGGAAATAATATTAGCCGGAATAGAAGGAGTAAGCTGCTACCTCGATGATATTATTGTGACAGCAAAGTGCAGAGAGGCCCACATAAAAACATTAGAGCAGGTCCTGTTTAAGTTGAATCAAGCTGGTATGCGAGTACAATTAGAAAAATGTAAATGGCTCCAAGATTCCGTTGTCTATTTGGGTCACAAATTCGATAGACACGGCATTTATCCAACGTTGGAACATATTACAGCTATTAAAAAAATGACAGAGCCAACAAACCAAAAAGAACTCAGATCATTTGTGGGTTGTATAAATTATTATCAGAGGTTTGTGCCAAATTTGCAGGGAAGTTGCTCTACTCTCTATGACTTGTTGAAAAAAGGTAACAGATGGAATTGGAGGGAGGAACATAGAAGGAAGTTTGAAGAACTGAAAGGCGTGTTAACTTCAGAGACAACGTTGACTCATTACACCCCTTCGCTATCAATACTGTTGTACACAGACGCGAGTGAGAAAGGAGTTGGAGGAGTTTTGTGCCACCGGTACCCGGATAAGTCAGAACGGCCAATAGCTTACACTTCCAGGGTACTTAGTTCTGCCGAACTAAAGTATTCTGTCATTGATAGGGAAGCCTTGGCAATAGTACACTCAGTCCGCAAGTTTGAGAGGTTTCTGTATGGGCGTCGATTCATTATAAAAACGGATCATAAGCCACTCATCTACTTATTTGGCGGTAAAGCAGAGTTACCAAGGGTAGCGATGTGTAGGGTTAGCCGATGGACAATAATGCTGGCTGAGTTTGATTTTGAGGTTGAATTTGTTCCGGGAAAGAAGAACAGTCCAGCGGATGTCTTATCGCGATTGCCTGGGACACATACAGGGGCTGCCGAGGAGAACGACTTTGGCAGAAAAATTGCATTCACTCGAATAAAAGATGTTTCAATTTCCAAACGTTTGTTGAAAAGTCGAATTCTGGATGATCCTCAGCTCTCAAAAGTAGTAAGATACTTACAAAGCACGTGGCCAGATAAATCAAATGTGGCTGAAGAATTATGTACGTACTGGGAGAAGAAAGACGAGCTGTCTTATGAAGAGGAAGTACTTCTCTGGCGGGGTAGACTTGTAATTCCAGCCGCTTTACAAGCCAAATCTAACCAGTCGAGTCGAAGAAAATCTTTTCAGGCAGAAGCAGTACCATGATAGGGGAGTTGGTGTTGTAAAGGAGTTTAGAGAAGGGGAAAAGGTTTGGGTGAAGAGGAAGAAGGAAGAGAAAACGTTTAAAGAAGGAATTGTTAAGGAAAGAACGGCACCTTTATAGTATGTAGTAATTGTGGAAGGAGTAGAACGGCGCGTACATGCGGACCAGCTAAGAGGAACATAAGAGTGCAAAACTGGAGGGGGAGGAATGTTGGATACACATTTATTATTATAGTTGTTGCCAACCACATGGCATGTGTTGATACTTGTGTAAAGTTCCCAGAAAATATAATTCATTCTTATTCTAACAATCTATTAGTTTCGTATCCTATTAAATACCGATATCGATAGGTTGTTACAAAGACATACATCTGTAGCGGTGTACAGTTAATTTTTGTTTTGAATCATGTTTTTGACACCTGTTAATTTGTTTACTTCTGAAAGTGTGTTGTCATTAAAAAAGTTCTCGTTCACAGCACGGAGTCAAATTGTTTTGGTAAAATATTGTGTAAAATATTGTTCACTAGAAATAGGTACAGTTCAACCTATAATTAGTTACCCCGACTTAGAACATGGATTCTAACTCTGTCCTACCAGACCCTAACGCTGCAGAGGCACCACCAAGAGAAAATGTTCGGGCCATAAGTTTCATAGCACCTCCGTTTTGGAAGGCCAATGTGGCCATTTGGTTTAGTCAATGTGAGGCACAATTTCGGATGAAGAACGTTGTCAGGACCAAGACCGATTTGATTGTATTGTAGACAGCAAGGCTGAAACTGTGGCTCAGGCATTTTGCGCACACTGGATCAGTCGATTTGGGGTCCCTCACAAGATAACTTCGGACAGAGGCCGTCAGTTCGAAAGTTCACTATTCAGACAACTTACAACTACTTTGGGAAATTCGCACAGCTTCACGTCTGCATACAACCCGAAGGCAAACGGGATGCTAGAACGCCTGCACAGACAGCTAAAAGCAGCAATCCGATGCCATAACACTGAACGTTGGGCTGATGTGTTACCAATGGTTCTGCTGGGGATAAGATCGTCGTTGAAGGAAGATCTCGGATGTAGTACAGCAGAACTTGTGTACGGCACCTCACTACGACTACCTGGTCAGTTCTTTGAAGACTCCCCCGTTTCAGCTCCAACCCACGAATATGTTGCATGCCTAAAGCAGACTATGGAAAATTTGAAGCCTCAACCAGCAAAATGGCATGGGCAAAGAGCCATTTTTGTACACCCTGAATTGGAACAGGCTAAGCATGTTTTTACGATGGCATTCGTAGTTCGTTGAAGTCACCATACGATGGCCCTTATGAGGTAAAAGAGAGAAAAACAAAAACATTCGTCATTTGGGTCAAGGGCAAAGAAATGTCAGTCACGATAGATCGTCTTAAACCAGCATTCTTAACAAACGAAGATCTCACACCAAGCAGCACACCAGCAAAACAAGAAGACCTTATCAACCCCGGATCGTCATCTACACATCCTACGGATTCCACTCAAGCACAACACATGCCTCATCACTCACAAATTACCCCACAGTCGCCACTGCCACAGCAGCCTTACAGAACAAGATCAGGAAGAGTTGTTCGGTTTCCCACAAAATTGAAGCGTTACCATTGTTACTAGGGAGGGCGGTGATTGTAGCGGTCTACAGTTAATTTTTGTTTTGAATCATGTTTTTGACACCTTTAATTTGTTTACTTTTGAAAGTGTGTTGTCATTAAAAAAGTTCTCGTTCACAGCACGGAGTCAAATTGTTTTGGTAAAATATTGTGTAAAATATTGTTCACTAGAAATAGGTACAGTTCAACCTATACATCCTTCACCTGATAAAGGTACTAAATAAAAATACCAGGCTGCAACTAGATACAGTAGACTCCAACTACGCATACGCATGCACCACGTTACAATGTCATTATACTTTTTATTAGGTAGTTATTAAGTTTTATAGAAGATAGGAACGGGTTTTACTTTATTGAATAAACTATTCTAAAAAACTATTAATTAGAGGGTATGATCTCCCTAATATCACAACTCTAAATACCTACCTACTTATGTAGCATTAAGCACAAGAAACACTCACAATATTTGACTTTTGGTTTATTATTTTCAATAACGAACCTTTGGAATCGACCAAGAAAAAAGTTATTTAACCTCCGCCCCCTCAAAATTTGTTGTTACTCGTTTCAAGGTAGAATCCGAAAATAGAATAAAATTTGGCCGACCGTACGCCGTACGCGGCACTTTCCTCAGCATTGACCGATTTTGATGAACTTTGGTAAATTGGGCTCCAATTGGAGTCTAGTTGTGCCCAGAAGCTTTTGGTTGATGTAGGTCACTTCTAAAAGTAGAAAAATAAGGGGGTAAAAAATTTTGAAAACGCCCTAATTCAAAAAATTTTGATATAATGGTGTTGTTTTTTTTTCATCAATTTAAGATAGTATTGAATTTTTAGAATTTTTAGAGGCCACGTGGAGCTCTGTAGGACAAACCGTTCGCTCCCTACGAGAACTTAAGGGTTGGACTTACGATAAATCAGAAACACGAGTGTGAATCGCAAATGAGGCCTAATCTCCGTTCAAATGTTAGCTGGCCGAAATGCGATCGCTGTAGGTATGAGGTAGGTAAGTAGTATCTATGGTTTTGGCAAAGCTGAGTGCTTTATAAACGAGTGATCTATATAGAAAAATAATACACTTTAGTGTAATAATTTGCAGGGTTTTTCTTCCACAATTCCAACGTCTATTTCTTCGTTGTGATGACTATCTATCATGGAGGGCAAACAATTTTTGCTACCTGCTAAGGATTTAAATGTGACTCAGTCCTAGGTTCATGACTCTTCTCTACTTGCTTGAATTGCTTAGGAGAAAATTGGCTAAAGAGAAAAAAAAACATAAAAGGTGGATACAGTTTTCGTACAAGTACGCAACCACGAGAGACATTTTATGTCTTATGTTTAATAAATTGAGAGCTTTCCAATGAGTGGTGAACGATTTTTGTGGGGTGGAAAATGAGGAAGTTAGTTTTCCCTAGGAACGATTGGTTGTACGTGAAAATCATCAGAAATTTCCGCGTAACGCTCCCCTCGTAACGCTCCCCTCATAACGCTCCCCGCGTGACGATTTTCATTTATGTGCCATAGTAAAGACATAAAATGTCAAAAAAAATTTGTTAAGTAGTTCCAGTTTTTGGCCTTTTTCTAAGTACACAACACCAATATTTTCTTCCTAGCCCCTCTGATTTATTAGTAATTCGTTCTACCCGCCAAAAATATAATGTAACGTAATATCTAACGTAATACCTAATATCTAATATCTAATGTAACGTTGCGAAAGATTGGGCCTTCGTCGTTGAATGATACCAAACTCAATCTTAGCTGTCAATATCCACAATAGTAAGGAAGATTATTTTGTAGAACTCCAAATGTACATAATTCTAGGTGAATTTGGGTATGAGATAAGCACTTGGTTGGGTCAAAATGATAACCTGTTTCTTATAACAATAATTCAATGTTAGGTGGTTTCAAGGCAAGTGTCCTATAATATAATTGGTTACCATTATTCATAAAATAGTAAATGGTAACTGTAACAGTATTAAATTTGAAAAACCAACAGATCTCACGTACCTGAACATTTAAACAAAGATATTTAACATGAAACTATGGAATAAAAATTAATACGCATGGCAATATCAAATGACAAAAAAATAAAATTCAAAATTGTCGATCATAACCACCTTTCACAGTTTTATCGAAATCTGAGGTACATAGTTGTGATCGAATCTGGTTTCGGACACTTCTAGAAATCAGTTTTCGAACTTCTGCACAATTTATTGTATGCTCCTATCGTATGCTCCTGAATGTTCATCAACCACCTTCATGGGTGACCCCCGCATGATTGCGGCACTTCTAATCATCCTGGCCGTCGCCGATGGTTCGCCCAATCGGGATATGACCCATTCGGGTTTGATTCATTCGGTAAGAAATAATTATCACAACTCTCTTGACAAAACCTATCGCAAGTCATGGAAAAGCGGTAGTTTTTTTATTTTTCGAGGAAGTGTAGAAGTTACTATCTCTCTGGTGAGAGGAGGTTCCAGATGTTTTCACTGTGACTGTGCGTACTAAATTTGGGTGAAATTTTGCTAATAAAGCGAATTTCTCTGTATGGCCTTAAGAGCCACTTTTGGCATGGTTATGGGGTGGCCGGTGGATGGAATGGGGGATCCATATGGAAGTTTCCAATGAGCAGTACTCACGACCCAGGTCAATAAAAATATTCAACACACTTGGCAGTGTGACCGTTTAAGCGAAAATTCAAGATTACCGTTTCCACTACGAAATAAATTCGTTAGAGCGACTTCTGGCGGCCACACCGACCACATGGCTGGGCCAAAGATGGGACAATATGGAACACATTAAATAAATAAAAATTTCTTCGTGCAGTTTGGTAAAGTGAGAAAATTTCCTAGATGGAAGTTTCTATTGAACAGTATGGCCATAATACGTTTTTTTCTAACGCCTCGGAGCAATGGAACAAAGTGCAGAATACATTCAATACATGCAGTGGAACACAGTGCAGACAATACATCCGCATTCATCTGAGATGATGTTTATTTTGGTTTATTTCCGATTTCGAGTTTCTATACTCAAATTAATGTTCTCAATGCCTAATCAGCTATCATGATGAACATAATAATATTATGTTCTCAATGCTATTATGCTCTCAATGCCTAATCAGCTATCATGATGACCATATTATGGTCATCATGATAGCTGATTAGGCATTGAGACCATTAATTTGAGTATAGAAACTCGAAATCGGAAATAAACCAAAATAAACATCATCTCAGATGAATGCGGATGTATTGTCTGCCTAGCAGGTGGTGAGAATCATTCCCAAAAACTTGACGAACACAAAAACGTGATAAAAGACGAGACTTGGGGCGGAATGAGGAATTTCACCGAATTCTTTTTGAATTTTACTTAATAGTTAATGGTGTGGGATGGATGAAAATCGGGTTGATTTCGAAGAATAAGTCTCCTGTTATTTTTGGGAGACAATCAAAATTTATGATTTCCAAAAATAACCGGGAAAACGGACTTCTTCAACGTGAAGGGGAAAACGCTCGCTGATTGGCTGTTCGGATCGTCGTCTCCTCCCAGTGTTGCCCGATGGTACGACGAAATCGTGTTATCTAAGAGGAAAGTTATCAAACAAAAACAGGGGAACCTAATTTTCTCCATCTTACTTTTCTATTGCTTCCGAGTCTACCAAGGTGGCGGAAACTTTGTTTTCACTTTTCAAGGACGAAAAAAAAAAGTTTTCCAAAATCAAAATTTCCACTGGCGTTTTGCGTTTTAGACGTTTCTGAACAATTTTGGTTCCGTGTTTGTCTGTGTGTCTGTCATGAATTCCTTGTAACGCGCATAACTATACGAAGTTATTGTCCGATTCCTATGAAATTTTCAGGGATTGTGCGGGTTGGTGTGTAGACGGTCCCCTGTGAAAATCATCATCCCCAGACTGATAGAAGCGACTGCGCATGCGCAAACGTGAATTCCTCGTAACAGCCATAACTTCTACATTTTCCATCCGATTTCAATGAAATTTTCAGGGATTATGTGGATTAGGTTGTAGATAGTCTCCTATGAAAATCATCGACCCCGGACTGATAGAAGCGACTGCGCATGCGCAAACGTGAATTCCTCGTAACAGCCGTAACTTCAACTGTCCCCCAGGGGTCGCGGGTTCGAATCCCAGCCGTGGCTGAATATTTTTTTGATCCATTCACATACATCTACTCACCTGATTTTTCATCCGAATTTGATGAAATTTTCTAAGATTGTCCAGATTAGCGTGTAGATGGTCCCCTATGAGGGTAGTGGAAGGTACTTAGAGAATGGTGTTTTGAGATTAACAACTATGCATCGGATTATCTATATAATGGGGTTATAGATACGAGGAAGCTATGTGCCACACCCACTTGGCAGACTTTTTTTATTTTATTTTTTCATTTTTTTGGTTTACTATTTTCAA
>CM019181.2:56292189-56327286 GCA_009739505.2 Apolygus lucorum | reverse complement strand
TAAAACACTTTCTGGACTCTCAGAACGAGTTCAATGAGCTCAAATGGAAATAATAAGTTGACTGATATCTCCCAACAACTTCCCGCAGCCTCAACTACGGTGGAACCGAAGTTTTCAGGGCAATAATAATGGCAAAGCGAATCGGGCCCGAGGCGCCAGGCGCTGAGCGGGTAATGCAAAACGCCGCCAGAAGACCGAGGACGCACGAGAGGGCTTAAGTCAACTCCGCTCAAGTTTTCAGGAGTGGAGGGGAAAATAGACCGAATGGCGCGGCAAACGCTACTAACGTAGCGACTTAACGCAATTTGAAACAATTTAATAACTTAATTCCCCCTCTCAGACAACCGCTAGCCCCTCCTTTCGCGGGTTTTTCTCGAAACGTTTTCTCTCAAAGGAGAAAAGCTTCCCCGAGAAAGTGGGCGCCGGTCCAACTTGGCTGGAGAGAAAATTCTCAAGACTTAACAAGATGTCACTCAACCCTTCTGTCTCGTTTTCTCTTGTCATACTGAATTTGAATTAGTTTTCATTTCCTTCTCCTGCAGCCGTCTTCCCCAGCCGACTCCATTCTTGCAGTTCGTCCGTCGCTGAGTTATCAGATGTTTTGAGTCGGTATCTTGTTTCCGCAACTAAGCAAGGGAAACTGTGGCGAGAATCACTTGGCATGTGAGAAAAAAAAGTTCATTCATGCAGCATGAATTAAAGAGCTAATATTCAAAGAAATCTTTCAGTTGAAGGTGTGGTTAAGAAAAGGAACAATGGTGTTGCAATTTCTTTTGAAAAGTTTTTTTTTTACACGATTCTTGGTTTTTTCGATTTTTAGTATACCTACCATACCAACATACTTTATGCACTGGGTATGCTTTGAAGATGTTAGAGTTCACATTCACGTTCTACTCGTCTCCACAAACTCATAGAGTACCCACATGGCTATTGTTGGTTTTCTCGATTTTCAGTATAGGTACCATACCAACATACTTTATGCACTGGGTATGCTTTGAAGATGTTAGGAGTACATATTCATGTTTTACTTGTCTCCACAAACTCATAGAGTACCCACATGGCTACTGTTGGTTTTTCTTCGATTTTCAGACCTATCCTACCATACCAACATACTATATGCACTGGGTATGCTTGAAGATGTTAGGAGTACATATCATGTTTTTACTCGTCTCCACAAACTCATAGAGTACCCACACGCTATGTTGGTTTTTTTCGATTTTCAGTGTAGCATACCAACATACTGTCATGCAACGGGTATGCTTGAAGATGTGAGAGTACATTCTCATGTTCTACTCGTCTCCATGAACTCATAGAGTACCCATACGGCATTGTGGTTTTTTTTCGATTTTCAGTACCTATACATACCAACATACTATATGCACTGGGTATGCTTTGAAGATGTTAGGAGTACATATTCATGTTTTACTCGTTTTACCAGGCTCAAAAGGGCCTAGTTTCTCAAAAGCTGAAGCACATCCAAGAAAAAAATGTTTTCCAAAGAGTAAAGAGTAGAACAAGATTTTCCCTTCGTCAATCATTTCGATAGTGAGTATCAAGAGAAACTGATTTACTTCAGTTTAGTGCTCGATTCCAAAAATTTAATATTGAATATAATATATTAAACAAGTATAGCAACTTCTTGCATTTCTGACGTTTAGTGATGATTTAGAGATGAAACGTGTCAAGTTCAACTGATGGCGAATTCAATCGGAAAGTTTAGTGGGAGGATCATTACTGCGATGTTTAAACTCGGGATTCCTCTACCAAGTAAATCTTCTTTGAAATACCGCACCTCGCCTATGCGACTACTGAAGTGGGTCACTACTTGAGTTATTCTTAAGGAGTCTGACGAAAAAACATCGTGTCATTGAAGGTCTTCAAGTTTGTGCACTTCGCTTCGCTTTTCCCCTGACTTCCAGAAACAGTTCCTTAATGAGGCAGTTTTTCAGGATAGTACGCCAAGTCAGAATGCAGAAGCTAGAATCGACTTTTCAGTGCTGAGTTTTCAAACTTTTTAAAAGGAGGGGTGAGAGAAACCTCTAGGTTTTACTCTCAATAAACTGGCCTTGTTTGGCAGTTGAGAGAGAGGGTTTTTGAGCAGAATAACCAACAATATTGCCATTTATTTAAAGGATGAGAAAGAGGAAAAGTCATTTCCACATATCACAAAACCTCAGCGCAAGGAAATTGTTACACTTGGCCAACTCCACAGCTCTTGCCATACTTCCACAATACCGAGCGTCTCCACCATGTAGCCCAAATAACTGGAAAAATCCTCACGCTTGTTTTCGCTTCCCCGCAAGCTTTTATTCTGAGGGAAATAAAGGTTTTTTTTTTAACTCACACTTTTTTTTTCAAGTTTCCACTTCCATACTTCCCCGGAAAGTTTTGGCCGTCTGCCCAGCGAAAAGGGAGTTTGAGAATTCGAGGGAGGATGCCCGTAAATCAGACTCATTAACCATAAAGTGACCATTAAATCCAGAGGATTTCACTCGAGAGTGTTCGCCCTTTCCTCATTTTCGCCCATTAAACTTACGTATAGAGCTCTATGTGTTGGTGAGCTTAGGTCTACTTATATCAAGTGGTGTGGGCATGTGTGAGTAAATGGGAGTTTGCTTCCTTTGCGCATTAAAATTGGAAGACTGCGGTTGTTACAGAATACCAACTCTGATCTCAAGACCGCATTCGCTCTCCGGCTTCCATGGTGATTTACCTATTATGTTTTTCTAATCGGTAGTTTATTCAAATTCTGAACAAATTCTGTCATTTGTGTATTGTCTCGGTGTAGGTACATACTCTTCCTTCACATCCCATCTTCCCTAGGGGGGCTTGATTCCAACTTCTTTCGGTAGACTAGATATAAACTTCCCTCTGAGGGCTATTCAATCGATTATTGGCACGGATGGGGTCGTATCCGGACTGAAACGAAAGTTCCCCGAATGTCGGGGAGAGGAGGTGAGAACCCAACTTCATTCAGTAGGCCGGATCCCAAGTTATGGAGTGGATTCCATTCATTACTTAAGATATCCATGTTCCTACTTAAGACATACATGTTCAGAGGAGGTACGTACAAGTGAAAAAAACAGCAGGTACCGTTTCAAATTTAGCCTGATGACACTGGAAGGAATGAAAACAGAGTGTTAACCCTGTTAACCCATGTTAAGGACCGAAACACTTCGGGAGTCGATTCAACAAACAACAGGTAATTTAAGTAAGAAAATATCTCTTAGCAACTTAGTTTTAGCCCCTTTTTCCAATTTTAAATGTTAAGATTTTTTCGTGATTCTAACCTTTTGTCACTAAAATTACCATTTCAACCTTAACCTACCATAAAATTGTAAAAAAAGCTATTGATGGGGTTCTGGTGGGTCAAAAATCACACCGTAAAGTAATTTTTGTTAAATTGGAAAAATTTTCCATTTTTCCTTTTGGTTGTTAAGATTTTAATTCCAGATGGTTTTCCAAGTGTTTAACCCCCAAAATTGCGCAAAACCTTAGCTGTTTAATGGTCTATAATCAAATATTTTTTACAATTAAATTCAGGGGAAACATCAGTGTTTGAACGCAGAAAAATGTGAATTTTTTTCAACGACATCGACGTTTTGACGGTGGGACTCCGGGGTCTACTCCCACCCCCCCCCCCCCCCATCTTCCAACCACTGAGTTTTTCGTCCAAAAATATTCTGCAAACTTGGTTCTTCAACTATAAAGAAAACAATAGGTAACTGTGTCCACTACCATAGTTCGAAAGGTTTCAAGGTATGCTCTTCCCTTTTTGCTTCCATTTATTCTCTCATTTTGATCAACTTTGGGAGTCGTTTCAACAAATAATAGGTAATTTAAGTAAGAAAATATCTCTTAGCAACTTAGTTTTAGCCCCTTTTCCCATTTTTAAATGTTAAGATTTTCGTGATTCCAACCTTCTGTCACTAAAATTACCATTTCTACCTTAACCTACCATAAAATTGTAAAAAAAGCTATTGATGGGGTCCTGGTGGGTGAAAAATCACATCGTAAAGTAATTTTTGTTATATTGGGAAAATGTTCTATTTTTGACATTTTCATGTCTTTGCTTTGGCACATAAACTGAAAAATCGTCACGAAAACTAAGCAAGTCCTGCTCACGCGACCAATAAATAAATAAAATAGACTCACTGTGTTACGTAGAGAACAATCAACTGTTTTCTTATTTTGATGCTTGGGAACATGAACTAACAACCTTACTTCACTACCTTGTTGTGTAGTGGTTGACATGAAAATGTCCCAATGTGTTGCAGACTCGTATGCAAGCATTTAAAATTGAGTTTTCTTATAGTTGTTAAGGTTTTAATTCCAGATGTTTTTCCACGTGTTTAATCCCAAAAATTGAGCAAAACCTTAGCTGTTTAATGGTGTTTAATCAACAAATATTTTACAATTAAATTTAGGGGAACATTTGTATTTCAACGTAGAAAAACGTGAAATTTTTTCAACGACATCGACGTTTTGACGGTGGGACTCCGGGGTCTACTCCCCCCCCCCCATCTTCCAACAACTGAGTTTTTCCGTCCAAAAATATTCTGCAAATTTGGTACTTTAACTATCAATAATAATAATAATAAGTAACTTTGTCCACTACCATAGTTCGAAATGTTTCAAGGTACCTATGCTTTTTCTTTTATGCTTCTATTTATTCTCTCATTTTGATCACAACTAAGTATCTAATTATTGCTTCCGAGTCTACCAAGGTAGCGGAAGCTTTGTTTTCACTTTTCAAGGACGAAAAAAAAGTTCTCCAAAATCTAAATTTTCGCTCGCGTTTTGCGTTTTAGACCTTTCTGAACAATTTTGGTTCCGTGTCTGTGTGTCTGTCCGTCTGTCATGAATTCCTTGTAACGCACATAACTATACAAAGTTATTGTCCGATTTCTATGAAATTTTCAGGGATTGTGCGGATTGATGTGTAGACGGTCCCCTATGAAAATCATCATGCTCGGACTGATGGAAGCGACTGCGCATGCGCAAACGAGAATTCCTTGTAACAGCCATAACTTCTACATTTTCCATCCGATTTCAATGAAATTTTTAGGGATGAAACAAATTAGTATTTAAATGATCCCCTATGAAAATCACCACCCTCGGATTGATAGTAGCTACTGCGCATGCGCAAACGTGAATTTCCTTGTAACGGCCATAACTTCCACATTTCCCACTCGATTTCGATGAAATATTCAGGGATTATGTGGATTAGGTTGTAGATGGTCCCCTATGAAAATCATCATCCCCGGACTGATAGAAGCGACTGCGCATGCGCAAACCTGAATTCCTTGTAACGGCCATAACTTCTATATTTTCAATCCGATTTCAATGAAATTTTCAGGGATGTTACAGAGTAGTGTTTAGATGGTCCCCTATGAAAATCATAGAGAATTGTTTTTCATAGAGGGATTCATTCATAGAGGAATGGTCTCCTGTGAGAATCTCAAATCTTTACATGACAAGGCTTCAATAGGCTTTAATTTTTCATCCGAATTTGATGAAATTTTCTAGGATTGTCCAGATTAGCGTGTAGATGGTCCCCTGTGAGGGTAGTGAAAGGTACTTAGAGATTGGTGTTTTGAGATCAACTACTATGCATCGGATCATCTATACAATCGGGTCATGGATACGAGGAAGCTATGTGCCACACCCACTTGTTTTTTTAATCGATTGCCACATGGGGCCTTCTCATGTTTTGATTGCCCTAAGAAAATTGGAGCTTGGAATGACAAAGGGAAAGACTCAACCACAAACATGTTTTCCTACACCAATAAAAGCAGAACAAAGAAGCCATTCACCACGGTGTTTCTGACCTCTTAACGGCAACTGATCAGAACATGATAATGAGTTGCTTCCAATTTCATCTACTCGTACTATAGATACCTAAGTTACCTAGGTACCTAAATCACAATCACCAGGTGATTTTCAGGAATGAAACTGGACCGATTCGTCAATACTGTGCCGTTAATTGGCCCGCTTTGGGTCATGCGGTCAGCTTAAACTCAGTCTGTTTACATCCGAATTGAACTCCACTGCTCTTATTCAGTTAAATCATAACTTTTGATCCTCGTTCAATCATCGTTATCCACTCAAGTCCAGGGATTTGTACACATTCCTCGAATTTATAGATGTGGATCTGCCTTGCATGAAACTTACTGCACTGCATCCGCCGACGCAGCTCGATTATGAGGAGGGCTGGAATTGAATTATTCATGGAATGGAAGGAGGAACCGCCGGGACTCGCCCCGCAATTAATTTCAGATCGTGTCAGAGTCCATCTGTTCCAACGATATCAAGTTTGTACCAACGAACTAAATGCGGCTTATGATTGATGACACCCAATTGTGCTCAGTTATTTGCGAGGATGTACCTAATTGAAATGTACTTGGTTAGGTGCGGTGGGTTGCAGCATTGAATTCTTTGAGAGAACGATGATAATGGTCTTCTACAATATACAAGATCCTCCTTAACATGCCATAGTTTCTCAACGCGATATAATAAAATAATAATGCTAAATTATCAAGTGGAGTCAACAAGGTTCTCCCCAGCACACTTTTCATATTCCAAAAAGTACCAAAAAAAATTGTTTTCGAGTTAGGTAGTTTGTAACAGTACATTTTTAGAAGAAGAAGGAGAATAATAAATAAGTTTAATGGATGCCCAGTTAAAAAAATTCACAAAAAATTTCATTAAATAAACAATTTACCAGCTGGGTATTAAACCGTCTGCTGGGAAGTACGGGTCACAATATCTATAAGGCCATTGGTATGTTTGAGAAATGAGAAAAAAGAAGAAATGAAAGAGATTCCTCTAATCATGCGCATGTTTTGCACACGTCATGAGAAGTTCCTCAGCTTGCTTTCATTATGACAATCAAGTGAGTCATGTTTGACTTCAGAGGTAGGAGAGGGAAAACTCAATCGCTAAAACCAATTGAACCACTACCAATTGAATCGATGAGAATGACAACAGTACATGTCCCCAATCAGCTTATCGAGATATCAGGTGTCAAAGGTTTGTTTCTTGTATGAATCACTCGCAGTGTGTTTAAGGATTGATCAATTTATCAAATATTATACTTTCGAGTGTGGTTAGCATACTGCTCTTGTGCTCAATGGGTAGTTCTACTGGTTACAACCTTGCGCAGTTCTACTGGTGATTTCTCTTGTTTATATTGAATATCCATACCGAAATACCTGTTATGCCTTTTAGAGTACAAAATATTTCCGATAATCGTGAAAAGTCGTTTGTCACCCTGGGAAGTATGTAAATAAAATAAGGGTATTCCGCAGGGTGAAAAATGGACACCTTGGTTCCTAAAGTGTCCTTAAATTTTCGAATTATCGTGAAATCCTGTTTGACCTACTTCTCACATAGGTAAACACGTTATCTCCTAATAATGTACGTTATCTCTTAATAAGTTCGTGATCTAGATCCCCCGTACCTTCCCAGAGTTCTGCCAAAACTATATCTTTTCACCTTGAACCCATGATTTTATTGCACTCTGACAAAAGCTTCCCCATGGCATGGAGTAGATTCAATATCACTCAAATCTCAACTTGCATCCTCAATGTCCATTAAGTACAGCTGGAGCCCTTGTTATTCAGGGAATCTTAGTACTTGATGGTTCTTAATTATTGTCCCCAAGGACAGCACACTTTAGAAAGAAATCATTTTCCAATTATAGGAGAGAGGAATCCTAGTCGATTTGTATTGATTCAGTCAGCAAGCTAATGATTTCATCAACATGTCTTTTTTATTAAACTAGGTAGTTGATTGTTGTTGCTTGATAATATATAATAAAGTAATACAAAAAACAGTTTTCAAATGTCCAAAACTAATTTTTTCGAGTTAGTGTTAGATAGATAGATAGATATGTTTATTTTCGCCATTTTATACACTTTTACAATAATATAAATGCATGAAGGGATGCAATTTGCTCAGATTTCCTACCCGACATTAGGCTTGGCCCGTGTTGTAGGGTAGGATCTTTGCAAAATCGCTCCATATCGGTAAATAAATTGATGTCTACTATACAATTACAGTAATAAGTAAATTAATAAACAATACATGATTGTTCAGAATTCAGGACGCATTTTGATAATCTCTAACATATACTAACTTACTTTAATATTCTCTAACTTTAATAATCTCTAAACTTAAATAGTCTCCTATACATATATACTGTTTAATAGCCTTTCGCATTTTGAGGTTATAGGAAATCAGTCAGGAAATTATAGGGTTATAGCGTTAAAGGAAATCATTTTCTTGGAATAGTTCAGCTCTCCTAGTTCAATTCAAGAAATAAGTTTTATTAAAGTTCAGAAAATATCAAATGTGAAGTCAAATATATGTTTAGTACCGCAATAGGTCTGTATATATGATAATAGCACAATGCTGCGTGGCAGACCTATTAGACACACATTCAAATTCAAGCGAGCTCAGAGAGGATTGGATTGAGGTTATGACCCCCCAGCTCGGCTTGGTTCTCCCAAGTTCGCATTTCCCCTTTCTCGTATTATCCTGACAGGCCGATCTAATAGGACTCCATCCCTACCGATATGTCATCTCAATCAGCTCACTCTCGCATACGAATCCACACCTGCCAGATTCCTGTTTTGGCCTTGTAATTCAATTGTTTGTGGTCGACAATCCATTTCGCTCAGCCGTAGTCCCTGCTACGAAGCTCCAAGTGTGAATTCAAACGCTTGCGAGCCCATTTCCTACCTATTGGTTCCCATTCGCAGGTACGGTTGTAGGTTAGTGTGTCTCGTATTTTTCTACTTCAATTTTTGTTTATTGTTTTTAATAATGAACCTTCGGAATCAAACAATAAAAACCAAATTTTATCCCTCCCAAAAAATTTGTAGTTTTACGTTATCCGAAAATCGAGTAAAATAATTTCCGTCCGTCCCCCGTACGCGGCACATTGCAAAGTTCCCAAGAATCCATTTTGATGAAACTTGGCACGTCTCAAATCGCAATAAATAATTATTATAGAATTTTTTGTCCACCAAGGCATATCTGAGAAGTCACAAAGTCTAATGGCACCGCTTTTGCTAACCATGCACTGTACCAAGTCCATAATTAGGAAACATATTGTTTAGTAATGCATGCATTCGTCCCATTCGATAAGCATTTGGTCAATTTAAACCAGTTGGTAAGCGATTAAACTGTTCCACTTGATGTAATTTATTCATTACTTTAGGCAAGAAATAGTGGTCTCTCCCTCCCCCACCTCACACTCTTATCCGCCATAACGTTTCTAGCGGCATGGGAGCCTCGAATTAGAAGACCATTTTAAAATCCATGATCTACGATACCCAACATGAGAATTCGAGTTCAACCCCCCCCCCACACCGAAAATGGTGCAAGTCTGGCACCAAAGCGGAAATACGTTGTATCGTTGAACTTTCATCTGTTTAGGTAGTAGTTCACATCCGGATTCAAGGTGAAACAAACAAAAACCCACGGAATAAGCAGTTTACAGTGTCCTGGCACCACGTATCGCACCACGGTATCACATAAAATAATTCATGAAAATCCGGAGGTAAAATTGAAAATTTTTCGTAAATTTGAAGCAGGGGTACAATATTAGTAAGCTGTAAAGGAACCGAAATATTGAAAAATCGGATATTTTGTAAATTGTATCCCTCCCACTTTCCCCTCTCTAGGCTAATTTTGATACTCCGGTGAATTAGTGTGCAATTTGAAAAATTCCTGAGTCAAACAAATAAAGAAACACGCAAATCGGTTGGAAATTGAGGCCTGGGCAACTTTCACAAGATTAATACCGCAAACGTGCGTTTTTAAGCAATAACCTTCCCCTCTCCTTAAAAGGCAAAATTCGAAATTACGGTGAAGTAGTGCATAACTAGATAGATTTCCGCGTCGAACCAAAAAAGAACCACGAAAATTGGTTGAAAACTAAGGCCTGGGCAGACGACACAAGATTTTATCACACACACATACACGTCTAGACATACACCTATGGTTTTTTTTCATGGATTTGGATTCAGAGTGGTCTAAAACGGATTAGTGTGTGGTTAATTTTTTTCTTTTTTTCTGTTGAGTGTTGTCCAACTTTACTTACCCCAGATCAATCGCATAAAGACGTATAAGTCCTGCTGTGGGACGTCCTAAAAAGCCAGAACGAATTACGAAGTATCAGGCAGTTGTGCATGTGGAAAAGGTGTTTTTTTCCTTCTTGTTATTCCTCTCAAACACTGAGTAGGAGCGAGTAGGTTGCCAAGGTATGGCCTACAGTTCACGACTATTTGGGAGGCCACCAGCACGTACGAATTAATAATATTAAGCTGTATCCAGGGCCACACTCCCACTTTCATGAATTTCGACCATCTCCAGACGTTGTCCTTATTTGAAGGATGAAAGAAGTTCTTTTACTTCCAACGATATCTACCAGCTGGTCGAGAAAGAGTATGGACTCAAATGACTTTGGCCCTTACTCTGGAGTAGAATGAAAATAGTAATTTAAAAAAAGTCAATAATGACATTTTATACCAACTCACCAGAGTGGAGCATCTAGTGAGAGAAAGAATAATCAACTCTACCAAATAAGATCAAAAATAATCATCTTGAAGATGGGATGGTATTTGAAAACGTTGTCATGAAACTTTATTTATACATTGTGAAAGCTCGGAAAAGTCACTTTCCGCCTTGATAATGAACAAGCCACACACATGTACTCAAGCATAAATTGACTGTAGCGTGACAAACACCACTAAGAAACGAACAGGATGTTTGGCGTTTGTACTAATTAATCTTGTCTCACGCCGGACTCTCGAATTAAACAAAGAGTCTCTCCTTGTAGGATCAATGAAACACGACTCTTCTTAATGGCTCTCAGCAACTTAAGCACGAAGGTCCACACGCCACCTCGTATCTTGTCTGTACTGGGTTAACACGAACTTTGGCTGCATCATTTCCACGCGTTGGAAAATTTAATACGAAAGTGAACACGTTCTGACTTTATAGCGGCATCATATTTAACCCTTCAGCCGGACCATCTTTTTTTCAACGCTTAATCGGACCATCGGTCTCTCAGACCTCTATGTTACGATATCGTTTTTGCTCCTTTGTTCGCATGTTAGCTTCATTATTCTACGATGTTCTAGCTACCTCTATTTATATTCAGGCCTAATTAATATTCATGGATGCTCTGTTACGATATTATAACTATATTTTTTAATAATTTTGTGTATTTTTATCCATAAAAAATAGTAGATTATTTTACTTGTTTGACAACTCAGACTTGGATTTTTATTCAGTCACAATTTACTAAGACTATGTAGTGGTACGTACCACACATCATGAGTGGGTACTCTGTTAAAATAAGAGTGTGTAGGTACTCTTTGAGCTTCCCAAATCACTGTAAATTTAGAACCATGAAAAACATTTGTAAAAATTCCAAGGTAGGTAACTTGATATTCAGTCGACATGAATGAAATTCTTTACAATGCATTAATTCTAAATTCTAATAGTCAACAATGTATGAAAAATATTTATGAAAAACATTCGTTAAGTGTGAATTTACTCAAAATGACATGAAAAATATTCATGAAAAAGTAGGTAAGTAACTAGTAAAATCACATGATAATCATTATACAGAAATCCTAAATTCTAATAGTGAACATCATGTTTATAGAAAACACTCATGAGAGTCCGGTTCTATGAGACCCATGAAAAAAAAAAATCACTGGTATCCGGACCATCGGTCCCACAGACCTACTACCTTTTGAAAGATCACAACTTATTTCCAAACTTTCTGCTTTTTCTTGTTTCCAAACTGCTCTGCCTGAAGTTCAGGTCCCAACTGAAGATGTCACGGGCTGCTGGCCACCTCTAACCACTAAGACCACCTCTATCGGAGAAATGCCAAACTGTGTCGGTCCCACAGACCGATGGTCCGGCTGAAGGGTTAACATAACAGACCATTTGTTTTAGTTGTTGTTGTTTAGTTGTTTTAGAATGTTGAATGATGGGTTTGGGCTATTGAGAAAAAGAGGGGTCAGCTGTGACCGAGCGAGCTACGGCATGTGTGTTTGGAGACGAGACTCGGACCGGTTGCAGGGGCCGTGAGTTCGGGACTCGCTTCGGGAGCATATTTTCGGGCAAGTCGGTCGCAGTTCCCCCTCGTCCCAACCCAGGGCGGTGAGGTCAATGGGAAGCCATGAGCGAAATCATCAGAACAAATTCTGATCTTCCCTTTTGTCATCCAACCTAAGATGAAACCTAGATGAAAATCCAACCTGAAACAGTTGTTTACTTTACTCACTTTACTCACTTATTGAGAAAAAAGAAGAAGTACATAGACCAAAACGCTGCAAATTATTAAACAAAGGTACTATTATTTTTCAATATTGATCACTAGTGTGCAAATAACATCATCACTTTAGTTTTACCAATCATAGGTCCTACCTACCTGCTACCAACCAAATTTATTTGGTAGAAATATACGCTTCACTCTCAATTTAAAGAAAAAGGGGTTGTGGGTGCCTTCATTAGGAAATTTGATTAAGTACTGTTTGCTAAGGACGCAAAACTGAGTTCAACTCAAAGAAACGAACAAAAATCGCATTTTTGTCTGCTAAAATTTAACCTTTTACTTTACTAAAAGATCAGATGGTTTGTTAGTATGATATCAGTTTGTTTTTGTTTCTTTGCTTGTTTTCTGGCGTGGATAGTCATTAAATGGAAAGATAGGATAGGGGTGTGTCGGTCCAGGTATTTCCCTGTAACGGTTCCAACGGTTACAGTGACAAAGATCTAACCGTTCCAAATTACCGGCACAGTTCCATTACCAGTACTGCCTACCAAGAGCGGTCAAATCCCATTCTCATGACATGGAAGAAGACGGTGGTCAAATCCCTATCTTCCTTCTTCCATGCTTATGATCTCAACTTGCAAAACTAAAGGAAGGAATTCGAACAAGTGTTACAAAAGAGACAATTAACACCTTCAATGCGGGTCCCAAAGTCGTGCAACCCTGCCGTACTAAAAATTTTTCGAGCTTGAAATTCGATATTGGTGAATTTGAACGCAAAATTCGTATTAAAGTTCGGCATCAAAAACGAAACAATGTTTTAGACAGCTGAACTCATACTGAAGACGAAAAAAAGCAAAAAATGGAATATATCAAAAAGGGGAGGTACCAGGCCCTCTCCCACAAAGAGAGTTGAAATGACCAGATGACCCGTCGACCGGTCGTCCGTATGGCAGGTATGCAGGGATGACCGGTCGTCCGTATGGCAGGTATGCAGGGATGACCGGTCATCCGCACTGAAGGTGTTAACAATGATAGTGACCAAACAATTCAAGGAAAGATCAATTTTGACATTTTCATGTCTTTGCTTTGGCACATAAGCTGAAAAATCGTCACGAAAACTTGCTTACGCGATACCAATAAATAAAATAGACTCACTGTGTTGCGTAGAGAACAATCAACTGTTTTCTTATTTTGATGCTTGGGTACATGAACTAACAACCTTACTTTCACACACATAAAAATGTCCCAATGTGTTGCAGACTCGTATGCAAGCATTTACAATTTTTCGTTGCAGTTTGAGAACATAACATAGGAATAATCTTACTGGAGACAACTTCCATGCTAACCAGTCCAGAAGACCCTTCCCGGTCCAGAGCCATTCCATGTTACTAATATCTTCTCAGTCTATGAAAACGGTAAGGGCACTTCCAGCTACATGGAACTGAACTGGAAAGGCTGTCCATGCTCACTGGTCCTTCCCGGTCCAGAGCCATTCCATGATATATCTTATCGGTCTATGGAATCGGTAAGGGCGCTTTCCGATACTTGGAACTGAATTGGAGACAAGTTCCATGCTTACTGGTCCGAAAGATCCCTTCACAGTCCAGAGCAATTCCATGATATCTGCATGGAACCGTTACAAGTTGATACTCGATTTCACAGTCCCGGTACAGCTGTAGCGACACACCTGTAAGATAGGATCTAACTGATGCTTACATACTCTAAAACCACCAATCATACTATGTTGCTAAACCCAACCTCGAAAGAGTTTTGTGCTGAAAATTGATGGTTGTGGTTTCCAATGGGTCTTCAGTGTCTATTTGATGCCCCATGAACTGCTAAATTTCCAGACCCCGGAATCCTTTATAGAGAACATCCTAGAAGCATTTAAGGCAGCCATTATTAAATTAAACATTACCGTCTTTCAAGAGTGGTGACTGAAGAAGTAGAGCTTCGTTTCATATTATGTTCGATCGCGTATTACCATTCCCATCTTCACGGAAAACTCGGGAAATTCCGAAGAGAACTCGATAGTCCGTAGCGCAAAGGAATGAAGCTCGGGTGACGCGTGTAGGAGGAGTCAGGGTTAAAAGATTTACAACCTAGAAAAGCCCTGACATAGAACGTCCCATCCCCCCTCCCCTCAACAGTCTCCAATTTCCGCTGTTCCCCTTTTTCCCTCCTAATATTTATTTATGATTTCCCCTTCCCCCCACCAAACCAACCTTCCTGCCAAGATCGTATACCCTCTTCCCTTATTACGGGGAACGACCCCGAAAATTTTACGCTAGAAAATTCATGTTCCTTTTTATAATGCGGGTTGAAAAAGAAAAAAAAAACACAGGAACACACCTTGTCGTGAACTTCATTCAGGATTGCTGATGTTATCTTGGGGGTGCGAGTTTTAATACAAAGCTGCCGGGAGCAGGAAGTTCTACCTGCTATCTGCTAGATCTAAGATAGAGTGGCCCGTTTGCAGGGCACTTACATGGTTCTTGCAAGCACTGCCTCGTGCTTGTGTTGGTGTTTGTATGGGAAATGTTTATCAACTCTTCAACGAGGGAGATAGTAGGGTCCTTTTAGTTGTCTTTATCGCCTGACCTACATATCACCTCGTGCTCTTTGTGCGGGTTGAATTTGCATTCTTCACGAGAGAGGAGGATATGAAAGGGATTCCCAAACTACCTACCTCTGCTTCCTCCACGGCCTAGCTGTTCCCTACATACGTCTTCTCTTTTCAAAGCCGAACAATCGATTCTGCGATCGCAGACATTTTTGGCCTTATCTGTTTAACATCCGTTACAAGCTCGTCCGTGGGAGTAGATCAGCTGGATTTGTGATCCAGAGGACCTGTGACTATGTACCAGTAATTGTACTATCTACTTTATCACTTAACCACTTTTACTTCACTCAGCTTCACACAAACAGACACGAAACCAAAATTGTTCACCAAGGTCCAAAACGTAAAACAAGAGTAAAACTTTTGATTTTGAACCACATTTTTTCTAACCTTGAAAAGTGAAAAAAAATGTTTTTGCTACCTTGGTAGACTCGGAAGCAAAATTGATGAGATTCCCCGAGGGAAAATTTTATATTACGAAGAGCTTGTATGAAATTGAATTTTATAAAAACATTGTGGTACGATTTGATTTCCATGATCACCATATTGTTTATTATCTAGAATTTTATATTGCTCACTTTTACGTTGTATTTTGGCTTATAAAGTCTTGATTCCCAAAAGTTTTATAATTTCAATTAATTACCCTAACATTTTGCAACATGGACAAGTTATTAAAGCTTATCAAGTTTGACGTCGATCCTTCAACGTTCACTGGAAGGTAACATTTTTGAACTTTCTTGCAGCAGTCCCTGACGTCAAACCAGAAGGTAAACTTCAACTTCTTACAACCACGTTTCGACCCGTGTTTACAGATTTATAAGTAGCTGTAAAGCCTACGAAGTGGCCATGACGTCTTTAGGTATTACTTTCATAAAACCTGCCAATGAGATATTTGCTAGAAATGTGGAGCCAACGGACCAGGAACAAGAACCTCACTTGGGAGAGTTGCCGGGCTCAACGGTGAAAGAAGAAGCACCAGAAGCTCAAAAATCATCAAAACCCAGCTATCTGGGTGACTACGTTCTTAAATGATGGAGGGAAGAATATGGTGATCTTCTCTAGTTGAGAATTTAGCCGAATTCATTAAGTATGATTTGTTTCCCATGATAACCATGTTGTTTATACCTAGAACTTCATATTGCTCACTTTTACATTGTATTTTGGCTAATAAAGGCTTGATTTCAATAGGTTTCTTCACTTCAAATTTATTGGATTTCAAGCACACGGTCAAATCACCCCAAGAGGACCACAACTTGAGATTTTTTTTTAGCCATAAAAATAAATGCTTTTATTGGGGGGAGCGAACGATGTTTCGCTACATGGTGCGATCCTGGGGCTGTTGTCATTTTTTATTTCTTGAGGGAATTTCCGTCTGTAGGATGAGAGAAAGGAGAATTTTGATCGTCGAGGTAGGTGTAGTGTAGGTGGTCAAGTTTTTTTTTCAGACACGGAGTAGTGGCAGGGGGGCTCCATCTTCTAGCCTCACTTTCATTCTTGAACCCCGCATTCTCAAGTTCACTGCCCTTATAAGAGCGAATAACTCTACAAGAAAAATATTGTTAATGGACTCATTTCAATAATAAATTAATTTTAATTTTTGAAGGTTGGTCCGACGGATTATTATCCTTTGAGTTACTTGTCTGAAGAATGAACTAGTAACTTAGTTTTGTAATTTCATCATAAGTAGCAACGGTTACTCTGTAAATGCTAAGCTGCCGGCTTTACAGTTAATAATAACGTTATAAGAGTCGAGTAATTTCAGTACGGGCCAAATGAAGAGCTCCAAGAAGGAAGTGGTCGGCGGGGAGTTCATCAGGAGGCAACTTGTCAAAGCAAGTGGAGGAGTTTGATGGGGGGTGATAGATAGCGTTTGATAGAAGGAGAGAGGCTTGGTGGCGAGGAAGAAGAGAGGGGGTTTGATTAAAGACATTTCCCCTTCCCTTCCCAGTGGCGTCCTTTGAAATCAGTTGTAATTACGTAGTAGTTTGTCGTCTGTTTAGGCTTTCAGAGCTTCTCCAACCTAATGAAGTGAGGCGTTTAGCGAGCCTCCAACTCTTCCGATGGGGGCAGTCAGCACCCCATGCGACAACCACCACTTTGGTTGCATTTAGACTCGGAGTAAAGCAAAAGAGGGAGAGGATTCACTTGAAAACATTCAACATCAGAACACGCATTTGTCTCAGTGTTGTTTCCCAGGGCAGATAACTTTCCTCCAATTTCCACAAGAAATTCAGCTCAGTCAACTAAAATATTCCGAACGATTGTTGTGGATAATGAACTCATTCAACATCAAAACTCGCATTTATGTCGGTGTTGGTTTCCCTGGCCTCAGATATCTCTTCCTTAATGTCTACAAGAAAATTCAGCTCAATTAACCGAAATTTCAAATGATTGTCCTAAAGAAGAATTCAGAGACAATTTCCACTATTCCTATCAAAGACGCTCAAATAAAACCTTCCTTTGGAAATATCGTCAGGAATTGACAATCAAGATAATTTTGGTAGATAAAATAAGGTATCTAACTAGGGTTGGTTTTCAAGGTAATAAAAGTATGCAAGGTAAAACAGGAATAATGACAAGTCGCCATCTTAGCAGCAGACAGTTGCTCCAAAATCGCTCTTGATTCCTTAGAACCTTGATATGGGAATGGGTAAAGATTTTTTATTTTACGTCTTTCTTCTACAAATAGGTGCTCACGCCGTCTTATAACTGGTTTCTTTTCGCTCAAGATAGGGTATTTTTTTCTGGATAGGAACGAATAATACAATTTTTTTCAAGCTGAGATTTGAAAAGCATGTAATAAACGTCGGAGTTCGAGTATCCATGGTAACGGTACGTTGAATGATGATAATGGATGTGTCAGTCCTGCAACACTCGCTCTGACGGGTGCTGGTGGAACCTCGTGATGAAGTCCGATAAAGTGGTCTGAATTCAGCACTATGAACTTGTTACTGAATGTTCCAATCTAGACCAAAATGTACTTACTTAGCAGTGGAAAACAATATAATACCTTATTTTTTGTAGAGATTCAACAAACAAGTATATATTTTGGAACTAAACAATTTTGCCCCTACCCACTATTACCCCGAAACATGTCAGTGTCACTCTTCAGGATGATCACTGGGTACGACTACCTTCAAAAGTATTTAAATAGGATCGGTGCAGTGAACTCTCCAATATTTCCATTCTAGGGAATATGGATGAACAACATCTAATGGACTGCCCCGCTGTGGCTGATAGGAATAGTCTCGCAAATGTCTTGGGCTTTGTCCGTAAAATTGTTTTTAGGATAACGGTTACGACATCATCGCTCAGATAATGTTGCATACCTATCAACTGTTTTACAGAAAATTTTATTCAGGCTCTCAGATCAACGCAGGCATTGATCAATCGTGTAGAAATAATTCTGACAGGATGTATTATATCCTGAATGATGAATATTGGGAGTAGGGAGTTGGTTAGAATTATAACGACGATCATTTCAACGACATTATTATCGATTTTCATACAGCAGCGATGAAGGAAGTGAAGACGGTATACTGAGTGTAGATGCCTTGAGTGGATTGCCCCAAAAAAGTGGGGGAAAAGATCGCTATTTTTTGAAAAGCGATTACCGAGACGAAGGCGGACCCGAGAAGCCAGAAGAACAACCAGTGTAGTCACATCAACGTTTGTCACCCAGCATCTGGTGTATTTCTAATCACTTTTCAGAAAATTGCGAATTTTTCCCCAACTTTTCTGTAGCAAAAGAAAAGTTGGGGAAGTTTTCTGTAGCATGGCAGATTCTGGCTTATGCCGATGACATTGCTTTGTTGGGGCGAAGTCTTGATGCTCTGCAGGAGGCTTTTGGGGTTTTGCATGAATGGGAAATGCCGATGGGTTTACGAATAAATGAAAGCAAAACTAAATACCTCAAGATATCTTTCCGAGCCGTGTCCAGCGGGTGGCCAGAGAGGTGACGTTGGGTTCTTATAAGTTTGATGAAATCAGGTCCTTCACCTATCTGGGGACCTTGGTCACGAATAAAAATAAAGTACAGGATGGGATATGCTCACGAATAATGGCAGGTAGCTGAGCATGAGGCCGTGATTTCCAGTTCAACGAATATGAGGCTATATAGATCCCTAGTGCGGCCTGTGGTTTGTTATGGATCGGAGGCTTGGACCATGCGGGCTGAGGATGAGGCTAGACTGCGGATATTCGAGAGAAGGATTATAAGAAGGATCTATGGAGCGGTCAGGGAGGGCCAACGGTGGAGAGCAAGACAGAATGCAGAAATTGATGAATTATTGGAACATGAAGACATAGTCCGATTCATCAAACCTGGGCGCATCCAGTGGCTGGGACATGTCGACCGCATGCCAATGGAGGCCTGCCCGAGAATAATGCTGCGATCTAGGATGGAAGCTAGAAGACGAAGAGGTCGTCCTCGGAGTCCCTGGCTTGATGATGTCTTGAGGGACCTACGGGTGGTGGGATTGCGAAGGTCTCAGGCGGGTGACCGACATCGGCTTGTAGTGCTGTGTAGTTAGTTTTCTGCAGCAACCCACACAATACCGCATTTACCACCTTCACTTCCATCATTCCTGTCGAAAATTTTCCAGATTTTAGGTGGAATTAATGAACACATCAAACATTATAACAACAGCAGGTACTTAAGAAGATAATAACGATTTTGATCGCTCCTCTGAAAGAAACAAAAACAATAAAAATATTGAAAATAATTGCAAGTGTATGTTGGGTGTTGTAATAATTCTAACTAACTAGCTACTCTAGCATTAACATGTCAGAATTATTTCTACATGATTGATTGATACCTGAATCGATCTGAGAGCCTCAATAAAGTTTTCTGTAAAACAGTAGATAAGTAAGCAACACTACCCATCTGGGAGATGGTGCTGTTACTGTTTTCCTCAAAGCAGTTTTACGGCCAAATTCCAAGACATTTGCGAGACATTCCTATTTATACTCGTAGCTCGAGTATAAATAATATACTATAATATAATAATAAATAAATTTTAAGAGAGTCAAAAAAAAAAAAAAAAAAATGATTGGTTGTATACCTACTTCTGTGATCAAAGTTATGTTGTGAGACTACTGCTGATAAAAATTGAACCTTTGATGTTTCATTAAAAGTGCAGCCTTTATTACGGAAGGTTGGCATTATGATGTTTCTCTTAATCTACAAGGAAAAGCGTATGTTCAATTCAGAAGAATGTTGTACTGAATAAACTGGTAAACTAAGTGCGTTTGTCATTATGCAATATCCCAACAAGATCATGGACTAACTCACTTCAGAAGTAAAATACCATGGCCTATCTCAACAATTTTTGTTGAAAATAGTAATTAGTTTATCAGTTTGAATGCATTACGTTTGTAAGGAAGGATGGATGAATAATCATCAAAGAATAGTCAATTTGAGTGAGAACCGAAGTCAAAAAACAGTCAAATGTTTCTGTCAAGTACGAACAATTAAATTAATCGGACGTGGTTTTGGTTCCAGAATGGATCGGCAGCATCACTTTGGGATTAGGTTCAGACTTTAGATCGCTATTTCCCGCTACCAACTGGCTCACAAACTGCGAGCCGCTTAGTGAAATCCTGCACGCAAGAAAGGGCGGTGGAACACTACACGTATGGACCACGGTGAACGATTTTATGGCCATATCGTGTCGTTGTGACCCAAAATCCGAAGCGGGATGCGAGAGTGTAGTTATATGCAAAGCGTATGAACGTGGAGTGACTATGTGTGAGAGCATCGTGCAGGCATTCGAGGTATTTCCTAGAACACAATAGTGTTGAAGGATCCCATGGCGGATTTGAGCTCACAATACACATACCTCGCGTACGTGACCGCTTCTGTTATACCGGTACCTCGGAAATTATTGATCAATAAGGTTGAGTCAACTACGCTCGGTTTAGGGCGATATGCTTGAGCCTAGCTTACAACGTAATTAATAGCGGTGAACGACCGATTTTGGAGCCCTTTCTGCGATATTAGATATTGTCAAATGCCATTAAATTTCATTAACTGCTCGTAAGCTGTTGTGCTGATTATAAGACACCCTGAATCATAACGTAATGGGGGTTGTTGAGTATCAAAACATGAACTCCCCAGTTTCATATTTCGTTTTATTATTTCCACTCAACTACCACACTCAGAACCCACTACAATCCAATAAATTTGATGATCACGTGAAGATTTTTGTAGGGTTACTACTTCCAGAGCCTACTAAAAGCTTAAAATCCTATTAAAATCAAATGGAAAACGTAAATATTATGCTTATCAAGAAATTCCACGTTGGCGCACGCGCAGTGTTTACCATAAAACTGATCGTGGCGGATTTCAGAGGGAACCATCTAGAGCCTACTATACGATTCCTAATAAAAACCTTTTTAACAAAAATACGGACCGACCTCAAAACTGATTATGGAATCCTACTCCATCCTAAAAATAATGACAATTTATTCAGATAGATAAGGTAGGTAGGTAGGTTTGCGTCGCCTCCGTTGCTCATCTGCAGACACAAAGATACCCAGTCATCATCTGACTGTTCGATATCCTTCATATTTGTAAGGTACTTTGTAGTTCTAATGGCCTCCAATGCCATTATCAACCCAAACATGTTTTGGATGACGAGGTAGTTATACCAACCCAGAAGAGTCCGCCAAGAGGGTGTGGTACATGAGTTCCTTGTATCCATAACCCGATTGTATAGATGATCAGATGCATTGTAGCTAATCTCGAAACATCGATCTCTAAGTACCCTGCACTACCCTCACAGGGGAAAATCTACACGCCAACCCACACAATTCCGGAAGACTCCATCGAATTCGGATGGAAGATGTGGAAATTATGGCTGTTGAATGGAATTCACGTTGGCGCATGCTCACTGGCTACCACTATATATGATGACTGATAACCACTATAGATGATCCGATGCATTGTACCTTATCTCGAAACATTAATCTCTAAGTACCTTTCACTACCCTCAGGGGGGACCATCTACTCCCCAATTTACAAAACCATTGATATTTCATTAAAATTGGTCAGAAAATGTAGAAATTATGGCTGTTATAGGGAATGAACGTTTGCGCATGCGTAGTTGCTATCAATGGTCCGGGAACAATGATTTTCATAGGAAAACGCCCACAGGCAAATCCGCACAATCCCTGAAAACTAAATCAAAATCGGTTGAAAAAGTTAGAAGCTATGGCTGCTAACATGTAGGTACCTAATTATCGTTAGTGGCTACTAACAGTCCTGGGGCGATGATTTTCATAGGAGACCATCTTTAAGCCAATACTGACATTTGGTTTGGGTATTTCCTGGATATCAAAAGCATCAAGTTTTAAAGCTTTGAATCAAACCTTTAATTTGAATAAACACAAATGATCCGCCAGTCACTCGGTCGAAGGTTACAGGGGAAGTAACGTGAGTGCGGAACAATCTTCCCGAAATGAAAACGCTGCAAATTATTACACAAAGGCTTATTATTTCTCTATATAGATCAATCGTCTGCAAAGAACACGGCTTTGCCATTGTTACCACCAACCAACATGGAAAAAAACATCGATCGCATTTCGGTCAGTTAAAATTTGAACGGGGATTAGGCCTCATTTGCGATTCAAACTCGTGTTTCTGATTTATCGTAAGTCAAACCTTTCAGTTCTCGTAGGGAACGAACGGTTTGTCCTACAAGGCTCCGTGAGGTCTCTAAAAATTCTAAAAATTCAATACTATCTTAAATTGATGGGAAAACAATACCTTAATAACAAAATTTTATGAGTTAGGGCGTTTTCAAAACTTCAACCCTTATTTTTCAACCCTTAGAAGTGACCTACATCAACCAAAATATTCGGGGCACAACTAGACCCCAAATGGAGCCTACATACCAAACTTCATCAAAATCTGTCAATACCAACTGAGGAAAGTACCACTTACGGCGGGCCAAACGTTTTATTCGATTTTCGGATTCTACGTACCTTGAAACGTAAACCAACAAATTTTGAGGGGGGTTAAAATATTGTTTTCTTGGTCGATTCCAAAGGTGCAATATTGAAAATAATAAACCAAAATCGCATTTTTCAACTTATATCAAATTTGGATAAAAATTGAAGGTGAGTTATGGCTGTTGCTGGGTTTTACCTTTATGCATACGCAGTGGCTACTATCAAACCAGGGGCGGTGGATATCATAAGCGACCATCCGCACTCTTCCCGGACATTCTCTGAATATATCATTAAAATCGGACAGTTACTCCTCATAGTTTTGCCTGTTACAGAGATTGGCGAACACACTGAACTGTTTGACCGAAAGATACAAATAGTTCAGGAAGGTCTGAAACGTAGAAAGCGAAGGAAATTTCGATTTTTGAGGACTTTCTTTTTTTAAACTTGAGAAGTTAAAATGCGGTAGGTAGCGGAACCTTGGTAGAATCTGAGTATTACTCTACACTTACGAATCGATTGATCGAGACAGCTGATCCATGGGACCGGAAAGCGAAATACGTACTTTTGGTAAATTTCTGTAGGAATAATTATTTACTCCACTCAAGATACTCGAAAAAATGTCACATTAATACATTATGGAACACATAAAGATCTTATATAATATATAACTACTATAACTACTCTAGATCTACTCTATAACTCGCTCTCATTGCGTTTCTTGACGATCTATCGTCATATTATGACGATAGATCGTCAAGAAACGCGATGAGTAGCGAATAGATTATTAAATTTCGAGAACGAATCAAAGTAACTCGGACAGCTGATCCATTGAGTAGTAATACCTGTTCATGTTGAATTCGCCGGCGTAGCATGTCGCAGTGATGGATTCTTCTCTTGAAAACTAATTAATTGAACCTACCAACGTAATTATAATGGAAAATAAAAAATCGATCTTCACATTTTATCTATCGACACCGCCTTCTGAATAATATTTGGATTTGGACTGCCCGGACCAACGTAGATAACGCAAAAAAAAGATTTCTCACTATTTTCTCTATCGACACCGCCTTCTAAATAATAATTGGATTTAGACTGCTCGGACATCTGTTCCACTGAGCAGTAATACTTATTGTTGTTTAATTCACCGGCGTAGCATGTTGCAATGATGTTAGATTCTTCTCCTGACAACGAATTACTTACCTACCAACGCAATAATTGTATTACAAAATAAAAAATTGGTCTTCACTTTTCCGATCGACACCACCTTCTAAAACTAATATTTGGATCCGCAAATACCATTAATTCAAATTAAAAAATCGTAATTGATTACTGGTATTGAATCACAAGAAATACCTTCTCGATGGAGTGGCTGACCCACTGGCCGCCATCTTACAATTAGTCTCCGCGGCTCGTCTTACCTATCACTTTTGTGCATCTGTGCGCGATTTATTAATGATATATTCAGCTTCTTCTTTGTTTCTCCGGTTTGTGATTTCTGTGATTCGCGATCGGTTTACGAGGTAAGGAGTGAAATATGGCCATTATCCGATTCGTTCAAGTGAAAGTGAGTGATTCGAGTTCGCTGAAAGTCTGCTGTGCACACGAATACGTCGATTCAACGACTCCAGGTGATTTTCAGGAAAGCGGCCGTAACCTTTGTTATGATATTTCATAATTGGGTGTCTACATGTGTAATAAGTTACGTTTGATTTCGTATAAAAAATGAAAACTGGTGGGTTGTGTCGTGGGACCGACTGGTTCTGACGCACCTCACCTGCCGATATCGCTGGTTTTTCGCCGTATATGGTTTTTCACGTCGTCCCTCGTAGTTTATTGCGATTTCCGGGTGAAAGAGAGTTAGGTGTTGATTTTGACACATCCTTGTTCTCTGGAAACAAATCTGGTATAAGATCACTGTAGTCAATTGCGATTTCCGGATGATAGGGTGGTCAGTGAGGGGTTGCAATTTTGACGGATGATGAAGTTTTGACGTGTATGTTTTCCTAGCAGTTTTTGTATTGTGAGCTCTTTTCTTCCGCCGAAACACTTGTTTTTCTTGGCCCTTTTGCAACGAAATTCTTCTAATATGGACGGTGAAACCGTGAGTTACTGTGTCTCCGAATTCGGAAATTTTAAGTAGAGCCAAACAACAATTTCGTTATTTTCCAAATAAAAATTGGTACTTTTCCGTTATACCTCCCCCGCAGTCAAAAGTCTCTTCAACTCGGCAGCCCGATGTTTCCAGACATTCTTTCTCACTTGGAATACATATTTACGTGAAATTCTTGACAATTTCAAGCTGTGGAAAATTTTTGTCTTTTTGAAAAAGAATGGAAATATTAAAATTAAGTACCTACCATGTTTTCAAAAGTTGCCGATGTCGGTGAGGATTTTTTCAAATAAATTGGCGTTGTTGTTTGATTGCCTCCACATGAATTCGCTCAAATAGGTGTCGAGTAAGGAAGTAGCAGTTCCGCATTGTCTTTTTCAAAAAGACAAAAATTTTCCACAGCTTGAAATTGTGAAGAATTTCACGTAAATATGTATTCTAAATGAGAAAGAATGTCTGGAAACATCGGGGGGCCGAGTTGAAGAGACTTTTGACTGGGAGGGGGGGGGGGGGTATAACGGAAAAGTACCTAAAAATTTTTAATGCTACTGACACCTACAATGTTATGTGATCTTCCCCATCAATGAAGTTTTTATTTCATTTAATAACAATATAAATATAGGAGAATATAGGAGATCCAATCTATGATAAAATTCTTCGGCGTGATGTTTTCTAACAAAAATGGAAGAACGTTCCCTATAATCACCCTTCACAGTGTGGTGTAGTGGTTTTATCAATAATCTTTCATTAGTCCAACTGTAGTGTGAAAACCCGAAACAAAGTAGGAAGAAAATAGGTAATTGGAGGCTTGAATAAGAGAAAGGAACCTGTTGGGGAGCCCAAGACATTGTGATGGTGATGGAACAGAACCGCCGTCAGACGTCTCATCACTCCAGATTTCCTCGCTGAGAGAGGGGACGCTGTATAACAGAGCTATTATTCACCCTGCGGACACCCTTGCTCCCACCAAGAAATCCTTCCCATCCCTTTCTTCCCCCAAGAAACTCTCCCTTCTTCCCTTTGAAACCCCCCTTCATTAATTCGTATTACTTAGAAGGTGTCGTGGGGTCGGCTCGTTCCTACCTTGTCTCGCGATAATTTGGCAAACGCTCTCCACGGAGGTCGGAAGGGGAAAAGCGGTTCATACCGAGGGGTTTTTGAATGATGAAGGGAAAAAGTGCGGGTAACCTTGCACTCCCTCCTCAACTTACGCACCACACTTTAGTCGCTCCTTTAGAAAAAAAAAGTCTCCCCTCTCGTGGTGTTGATTAAAGACTTCCACTAATAATGGACTTGAACAAAAGAGGGGAGATTACAGGAGTATCACCCACCACTGCTTGTACAAATAAAGATCTCAGTAACATTCGATTTCTCATTTCAACAACCCTTGATGTGCACTGGACCATATTCTCAATGAAAGTCTCACTGACGTCCACCACTCAAAACAGCTGTTCCACCTATTTCTCCAATCGGAGGCTTTAACGTTTCCCAATAAAAGAGGTTCAAAGTTGAAAATAGTAGTATTGAAAGAAATTTTCATTCCCCCCCTCTCCTAAAAAAATACTTACAGTAACACTACCTATTGTTATGTCTGAAAAAAGAAAATAAATGAATTAAATTGAAAACAAAATGTAAAACATATTGTTTAGTAATGCATGCATTCCAGGGGACGTCCCATTGGATAAGCATTACATCAGTTAACCAGTTGGTAAGCGATAAAACTGTTTCACTGGATGTAATTTGGTTTATTAGTTTAGGCAAGAAATAGTGACCCTCGAATCTGAAGAGCATTTTAAAATCCATGACCTACGATACCCAATATGCGATTTCGAGTTCACCCCCCCCCCTTTCCCTCACCAATGGTGCCAGTCTGTCACCAAAGCGGGAATACGTCGTAACATTGAACTTTCATCTATTAGTTTTAGTAGGCGGTCCGTCGAGGTTCACATCCGTATTTAAGGTGAAACCACAAAAAACCCAAGAAATTTGAGGTTTATGGTGCCCTGGCACCATGGTGGCACCACTATTAGTTCCATGGTGGTACAGAGAATAATTCATGAAAATCCAAAGATATAATGAGAAGTTTTCCTCAATTTCAAAGGTTGTGTACAATTAGTAAGCAGTAAAGGAACCGAAATATTGAAAAATCGGATATTTTATGAATATTATCCCCCACTTGCCCCCTCCCCTTGCGAATTTTCGTACTCAGGTGAAATTATGTACAACTCGGAAGTTATTTGAGTCAAACAAAAAAGAAACACACAAATCGGTTGGAAATTGAGGCCTGGGCAGAGTTTACAGGATTATGCCCGCAAACGCACGTTTTTTAAGCATTAACCCCCCCTTTCCCCTCCTTAAAAAGCAAAATTCAAAATTTCGGCGCCGTAGTGCACAATTAGATAGTTTTCCGCGTCGATGAAAAAAAGAACCACAAAAATCGGTTGAGAACTGAGGCCTGGGCAGACGACACAAGATTTTGTCACACACACACACACACACACATACACACACACACACACACAGACATACACCTATGGTTTTTCTCGCGGATTTCGATTCAGAATGGTCTAAAACGGATTACTGTGTGGTTATTTTTTCTTTCTGTTGAGTGTTGTCCAACTTCACCCCAGATCGATCGCATAAGGACGCCCAAGTCTTACTGTGGGACGTCCTAAAAAAAATTAGTAGGTGCTATTTTATTTTCTTATGGCCAATTCACTCGTACAATTAAATAAAATAATAAACTGGCCCATAGATGTGTCAATTGAGATTGAATCATTTTTTCCAACGAAAAAAGAAACTGACAGAAAAGTTGAAATGGGAACAAACCGGCCAATACGTAACCAAATTATCTTGAAAACTATCCAGTGACCCACTTTTTCCATAGTTGTTTTGAACCAAAATGTTATTCCAATAAAATCTTCTCCGAAGAGTGCCTCACTATTTTTTTTTTCCTTCCTCAAACTTCTTTTAAAAACGGAGGGGGCACGCCATAAGAAATAAATTAACGATAATGGGGAGGACGACCTAGCGCAGCCCTACACTTTTTCCCAGTTAACCACTTAAGTTTTAGATTTTTGCACTGTATTTTATATTGAAAGATCGAGCTAAAACTGAGTAGAGAACCGAATAATTACCGACACTTTATTTTAAGAGTGTAATGATATGATATCTCAACATATCTCCCCCGAGCCGTGTCCAGCGGTCCTTCACCTATCTGGGGAGCTTGGTAACGAATAGAAACCAAGTACAGGATGAGATATGCTCACGAATAATGGCAGGCAGCCGAGCATTTTATGCCAATATAAAACTCCTCAAGAGCCGTGTGATCTCTAGATCAACAAAGATGAGGCTATATAGATCCCAAGTGCGGCCTGTGGTTTGTTATGGATCGGAGGCTTGGACCATGCGGGCTGAGGATGAGACTGGACTGCGGATATTTGAGAGAAGGATTATAAGAAGGATTTATTGAGCGATCAGGGAGGGCCAACGGTGGAGAGCAAGACAGAATGCTGAAATTGATGAATTATTAAAACATGAAGACATAGTCCGTTTCATCAAAGCTGGGCACATCCAATGGCTGGGACATGTCGACCGCATGCCGATGGGGGCCTGTCCGAGAATGATGCTGCGAGCTAGGATGGAAACTAGAAGACGAAGAGGTCGTCCTCAGAGTCGCTGGCTTGATGATGTCTTGAGAGACCTCCGGGTGGTGGGATTTATTTATTTATTTATTAAACATTACGGGATTTCATTCCCAATTACATATTAAGAATTTTTCAACAATTCTCAGCTACAGTAAGTGAAAAACAAAATGAAAGTGATAAATAAGAAATAAAATTTGTCACAAATAAACTAATTTAATACTGCAGGTAAAATTTAAATAGCATTGACTCAATGTTATTCACACTGTCGAAAAACGGATTAATGTCCACTGGCGACTCGTTCGATGTCCGTTGAAACCGTGTGAGAGGGCTATTCATAGCGTAGTTCAATCAAAAGCTGGTGAGAAAAAGGATGAGGAGGGGATTGCGGAGGTCTCAGGCGGGTGACCGACATCGGCTTGAAGTGCTGTGTAGTTAGTTAGTTAGTTAGTTATTGATATGATTCCCATCTTGTTCATGGTTAAAAATGAAATTTTCTATTGGGTTAGGTTGACCTCACTTGTCAGGTATTGAGGGAGAGAATTTGATGTCAAGTCACGAACTGTTGTAGTTCACAGGTAACCAGAATCAAATATGGTGAGAATCATGATGACTATGAATGGAAGAAATGAAAGGAGAGTTTCACCTTAGTTTTCACCACAGAACTCCGTAAAGTTTAATCGCCCGATGGATCGTTTTAATATATGGACTATCGTAGACTATCATAGCATGGCACGGATTCGGGATGAAAAGGTCCTTCACACATTTAAGTCAACGGAAGAGCAGGGTCATCCAATCAGAACCCATGCAGGTGAATCGTTTTCCATCTTCTATAATTAAACTGGCCCTGATAGGTGCCCTTTCCTGTCCCACATTAACCCTCACCCGCCCTTTAAGGGCCGTCGAAGGCCGTCCTCGACTATAACCATCTCTCCGGAGTCCTCCTCATAACTCGGTTTGCCCTCCTAATTCTATTTATGACCCACCTGTGCTTCTCCCTTTTTCTTCTACCAATACCCGAGATTGGATCTCCAGCTATCTAACCTTTTGTGTCTCCCAAGTACGAGATCTCCGTTACCGCTACATCTTCAATCACAGTTCCCTTCTCTTCAGATACCACCGCGATATCATTGTCTATCAATGTAATTTTCCGCGCGTCCCATATTTTCCTTTTTCTCGAGGATTCTCCTTCCTCATTTTTTCCACCGTTCCTTTATTCTGCAGGGAAAAGGCGAAGGAAAATTTTCTCCTGGAATAAAATATATCCAGACATTCGGGTGAAATGTGCCGTGTAATACTCGGGAGTCATTTGCGGGAAAGAGAGAAGAACCTTCGGAGTGGAGAGGCGAGACTTGCAAGAAAAAAAGAAACCTTCCACTCAGCAGTGTGATCCATGATACACCCCTCCCCCCTCTCGGGCGTCCATTTCACACCCATTACACGGGGAATTACCTAGACGTTTCATCATATTTCCTATTTGGTCCGCCCATATTTTCTCTCCTTCTGGTCTCCGCCGGGAAATGTACTCCATCGATCAGTGCTGGAGCTTTATTAACGCTCCCTCAGATCAATCGTGGCGGCTGTAATCTCGGTTTGCGGCTTACGGCTCGGCCGAGTTTATTATTCGTTAGATGAAACATTTTCTATCGTGAAGCATGAAGTTATGAGCGGATTTTTGAGCCAAATAAACACTCCTACTGTTGTAACTCAATTATTCTATTCTCCGTGGATCTTGTTTCCTCCGAATATCTTTCTTTCCTATCTTAGTTTTACAATAATAATATCAAGGAAAAATCCCGTTGAAGTTTTTAGACACAATTGACTTTATTTTTCTTAACACATGTACCTGAAATTTACCGAGACCATGTGAATTTGGATAGTGAAATACTGAAGTAGTCAAACAAATTTAGGAATAATTTAGAAACCATATCGCAGTTGCGACACTCCGGGCGCCCATCAGCTAGTCATCTAGTTCCAGTGGATACAGTTGGCCTAGTGATCTTACCAAAACCTTTTTCTCTCAAACTTGCAAATTATTGTTCTCTCCCAAAAGGTTTCTCAATTTGATTGCGAATCACCATTTGATATTTTACAACTTCTTCTTTTTTGGGACCTTTGTATAATTCATCTATTTTCCAAATACAAACATTGTCGCTCTTCATTATCACATTACCTTCAGGCCTTTCCCTTTTTTCTAATAACCCTTTCGGGCCTTCCCACCATAGAGATTTTCTTTTTGAACATTTCTTCCCTGTCGTACCAAATTCGGTTTGGATTGTTAGATGATCTTCTACTTGGTGCGGTGATTCATTTACTTCGAGGGTATCTAATTCCAATAATTGTCGTACATCACTGCGTGCAGATTCATCTTTTGTGGAAAGAAGAGCCGGTCTAACCCAATTAACCATGTCTATATCCACAGGAATTTCCTCTTCTACATACAAAGTCAGCAAGGAAAAAGTTGCAGCATCTTTGTTTTCCGTCGAATATCTTCCACTCAAAACCCAGCCCAATTTGGTTTTAATCCCGTACAACCCAGGTTGAACTTCTTTTTGTATGGGTTGTACCAAGTCATAAAAATAATCATTTCCTATGATAATGTCAATGGGTGCCTCAGGGTTATCGTCAGACAGTTCAATTCCCCATGATTCATCATATACGGAATTTTGACAGACTTTTTCACTTATTACTGGAACTACATTCACGTTCATTTCAAGATCGTCCCCCATTGGGCATTTCAATTTCACTAATACTTTTGACGTGTGTAGAGGAAAGGGCTTATTTCTACCAAATACATAGACTGATAAGGTTTCCTTACTTTGTACTGGAACTCTCAACTCCCTCATTACCTTTTTTGTTACGTAAGACCTCTGACTTCCTGAATCGAGCAATCCTCTAATTTTTACTTTGAATTTGCCTCCCGGATCCTCCAATTCACACGTGAACGTTTGCATATGAACTCTCTCTGTGAAAGACATCTTTCCCGGTTCCGCCGTCTCTGCCCAAGCAATTCTTACGTTTGGAGAAGATTTAGTATCATCACCTTCTGAAGGCTTCTGAAAAAGAGTCGGACATAAGCTTCTGTGATGTGTCTTGAATATTTTACAGTGGAAGCAAACTTTCTTTGACATGCACTTCGGCTTGATGTGACCTCTTTTTAAGCAAATCCAACAACGTCCCTTAACCTTCTTCCTCCTAGCCTCAAGCGTCGGGAAAACTTCGCATTTGTCATTCAAATGTTTTCCAGTGCAAAACATACATCTTAAAACTATTTTATCATTAGAATTGACGATTAGGGTTTCAGTTGTATGAAGGTAATTGGAAGTACTCTTTCGATAACTCTCTAAATTTGAGTCTCCAGCCATGGCAGAAACTCGTTCTTGGGCTATGATTAGCCGCTTGAGAGCTCGAAGAAGACGTTCTGTATTCAATTCCTCACTTCTATTCTCTTCGACCTTGAGCATCGTGGATGTTGGAAACTTCTCTGAAATAAGTGAGACAAATACATCTTGTTGTGTATCTTGACCTAAATTTTTCAAACTTCGAACGTGTTTCTCAATCTGGTCAAAAGTATCACGCATACTCTTTGTAGAATCGGTTGCTTTCTTAATGTTACGCAATGCTTGATGATGCTTCGCAATTATCACTTGGTTGTCACCAAACCTATCCTTGATCAGTTCGATAGCTGTTTCGTAATTTTGTTCATTGATCGCCAAACCAGAAATACAACTTTTGGCTATACCCTCTAGATACGAAGATAAATAATGGAACTTTTCAACATCACTCAATCTAGCATTACTATGAACATGTATATTAAATATTTGCCAGAACTCACTAAACTTGAGTACGTCACCTGAAAACTGTGGAATGACAAGCTTGGGAAGTTTTACTTCAGCATTCAAACGAAGTGTTTCGTGTCTATAAGCGGGAGGTACTTCTTCTGTTCGAGTTCGTACAAGATGGTTGAGGGATGCCATTACCATTTGTGCTTCTACAGTGGACGAAAATGTTTCATTTTGGTCCTCTTCATGATTCAATTGTGCTCTTCTGGACGATCGGGCAAACTGCATTATAGACTTGTTGGATTCGTTCATCAAACTCATCAAGGAATAATTTAGAAACCATATCGCAGTTGCGACACTCCGGGCGCCCATCAGCTAGTCATCTAGTTCCAGTTGATACAGTTGGCCTAGTGATCTTACCAAAACCTTTTTCTCTCAAACTTGCAAATTATTGTTCTCTCCCAAAAGGTTTCTCAATTTGATTGCGAATCACAATTTTTCTTAACACATGTACCTGAAATTTACCGAAACCATGTGAATTTGGATAGTGAAATACTGAAGTAGTCAAACAAATTTAGGAATAATTTAGAAACCATATCGCAGTTGCGACACCTACCATCTTTATATCATTTGTTTATGATAAGATGTTAGTAAAAAAATGATTATTATTGTCATAAATTGCTCTATTACAATCAAGAGCAGAAAATTTTTTTTCGTTCAGGAAGTAAAAACGAATTGAATTCTTGAAAATGAATAGTTTTACAAGCACAATAGACTTGTGAGGGTCAGTCTATTATGTCTGCCTTTATGTCTGAATGACTGTTCATCATTCTGTGCCAAAAGTATAGCAACATCATTAGTTATCTTGGCACATGAACTGAAAAATCGTCACAAAAACTAAGCAAGTCTTGCTCACGCGAGCAATAAATAAATAAAATAGACTCACTGTGTTGCGTAGAGTACAATCAACTGTTTTCTTATTTTGATGCTTGGGTACATGAACTAACAACCTTACTTCACTTCCTTGTTGTGTAGTGGTTGACATGAAAATGTCCCAATGTGTTGCAGAGACGTATACAAGCATTTACATTTATTTTACTTATTGATTTGGCGCAACAGCCCAATTTGAGCTTTGGTCTCCTACGTCATACCAATTCTAGGCTGTCCTCCTCCATTCCTCCACCCCGATGATTCGGATGTTGTCAGCAACATCGTCTATCCAACTCCTTCTCGTTCTGCCTCGTCTTCGGGATCCTTGGACCTCTTCGCCAAAAACTTTCCTTGTCAACTTTTTATCTTCCGTTCTCACTATTTGGATTGGTGAACGCTTGTGGAGGAGTCACAAATCCTGATAATTTTTTGGGTTGGGCCGTTGGTGAACCCCACTTAACCCCTAAGGTGAACCCCTAAGGGTTTGAGGCAATAAGCAGCCACGAGCGAAATCATCAGGACCGATTCTGACCTTTGGAAGACAGCTGATGTCGTCCGCGATGAACTTTGCTTTATCTGCTGCTTAGATTTTCACTGTAAATGTCTACCTCTAGTTATTTGAAAGAAGTTGAGAGAAAACATGAGCCTTGAGAGAAACATGTTGAGAGCCCATCTACGAGTTTATGATGGTGATATCACTAGGTACTCTGTCTTCTCGTCGTTGATTATTAATTCCATCATGTTGTTCTCTGGTCCAGCTCCACAAAGAATTATCTGACTCCTCTCTAACTGTGACTTAAAATCGCCAAGACATCTGCATATTCTCTACTTTGATCTTTGATGCCTTGACACATAAGAAGTGCTAGGTTGGAAATGACAGCCTTTGTTACCCCTTCTTTCACCTCAAAACCATCTTCCAACTAAACCTTTGCCTAAGTTCCGTTAATTGACATTTTAATTAATTTAATTAGTTTTATCGGGATGTACAATTCTTGAATGCATAGTACTTGATGTATATTCACACTGCTGCTTGCTTATGAGAGATAGAAAGCTTGCTTATAACAACATCTGTGTAGCTTTGAACTTTATTTTCCTGATTAGTAAGTAAGTGAGTAAACAACTATTTCAGGTTGGATTTCAGTCCGACTGCCATTCCTGGCATCGCGGACGTCATCAGCTGTCTTCCGAAAGGAAGATCAGAATTTGTTCTGATGATTTCGCTCATGGCTTCCCATTGCCTCACCGCCCTGGGTTGGGACGAGGGGGCGATGAGAGCTGGCCGCCGAAATCGCACGCTGCCGGCGATGAGATTTGAACCCACGATCCCCGCAGAGGTCGTTCCAAAGTCCACCGCCAAACAACGACGCCCAACGACCGTAGTCACACCGCTGTACTCCTGACAGATAATGTTAGCCAATCATCACAATCGTGCAAATCATGAGGAAGTCATCTTCTGCATCTACTGCTTTTCAATCAATCATTATTACACCAACTTAGTCTGTACCTTGATGTTATTCTATTATATTTATGGGAGCTATTATTGAACTAATCGTGGACCGGGAACCAATAATTTAGAGTAAAGCGCACTTAATAGATTACTTACCCATACCTTTTCAATCGTGGATGAACACGAGAAATTAGGTCAGCACATTCAACTACGAGAGAAGGCCTGAAATAAAAACAGATGGAGGTTTTCAATGGAAGAAAAGGCTAAACATGGAACATTTGAAGTACTACATGGTGCTATGAACAAG
>CM019181.2:56261094-56292089 GCA_009739505.2 Apolygus lucorum | reverse complement strand
TCTGTCGGTCGGTCTGTGGTCAATCCTTGTCCCGGGCAAAACTATACTAACCTGTGGTCCGATTTTGATGAATTTTCAGGGATTTGTGCGGGTTAGGTCCTAGACGTCCCCTATCAATTTCAGCACCTTCGGACCAATAGGAGCGAGTGCGCATGCGCAAACGTGAATTTCCTGGAACCTCGGTTTTCTCGGTTTCTAATGAACCGATTTTGCTCAAATTCGGAGGTTAGTTAGGGACTAACTTCTAACAGACACCCTATAAGTTCCAATCAAATGGTCGAGCAATAGCCGCTGCGCATGCGCGAACTTTAAATTTATTGTTACAACCAAAACTCCGCAACTATTCAACCAATTTCGATGAAATTTTCAGGGATTGTGTGGGTTAGGTCCTAGACGGTGGACCGCTAAATAAAGAATCATAATTTTTTCGCCAACTGATTCTATACGTCCATGTTACAATGAGTGAGGAAGCTATACTGCCCACCCAACTTGGCAGACGTTTTTTTGTTTGGTTTGGAAGGGTTGGACGTACGATAAATCAGAAACACGAGTGTGAATCGCAAAAGAGGCCTAATCTCCGTTCAAATTTTAGTTCACCGAAATGCGGACGATGTTTTTCTTCAAGTTGGATGGTTGGTGGTGGCTTTGCAGACGAGTGATCCATATAGAAAAATAATAAACCATTGTCTAATATTTGCAGCGTTTCTATTTACTTAGATCACTCGTCTGCAAGAACACGGCTTTGCCATTGTTACCACCACCAACGTGAAGAAAACATCGATCGCATTTCGGTCAGCTAAAATTTGAACGGAGATTAGGCCTCTTTGGCGATTCACACTCGTATTTCTGATTTATCGTACGTCCAACCCTTAAGTTCTTCTAGGGAGCGAACGGTTTGTCCTACAGGGCTCCGCATGGTCTCTAAAAATCCAACGCTATCTTAAATTTATGGAAAACAAACCTCTATAAATATCAAAATTTTTGAGTTAGGGCGTTTTCAAATTGCAACCCTTCATTGTCAACCCTTAGAAGTGACCTACATCACCAAAATCTTTTGGGCAATTTTTGGGGCAATTTTTGGGCTAGACCCCAAATGGAGCCCACGTCCAAATTTCATCGAAATCGGTCAATGCTAAACTGCGGAAAGTGCCGCGTACAGCGGACGGACGGCCAAATTTTTAATAAATTCAATTTTCGGATTCTACGTACCTTGAAACGTAAACAAAAAAATTTTGAGGGGGGTTAAAAAAAATTTCTTGGTCGATTCCGAAGGTTTACTATTGAAAATAATAAACCAAAAGGGGTATTTGTCAGACTCAACATTTGAAAGTTATCGATCACACTGTAGGATCACACGTCATAACATTCATCACCAAAGGTTATTAATACTGTCATGTAAAAAAAGCAAAAATCATGAAAATTCGACCGAAAAACCCCTGTACTTCCTTATTTCCTGCGGTAAATTCTCCGTGCAACTCATGATTCGTTAGACAGGAACTCAAACGATTTATGCGATACAAGAGGTAGTTTAAAACGGTCAGTGTAGTTCAAGGAAAGAAAGGCGAAACTTAGAACGGGATTGCCCAACATTTACATAAATGTAGAGTTATTGCAGTTTTTTAAGACGGGTGCGATATAACTTTGGTGATAAATACACCAACTTGAATGAGCTAGCTAAGCGAACGGACACCTAGTAGTATCGTGAGTTACACAATAATTTACGGAATAATTTAAAATTAACTTCTCTCTGTTTCAATTTCGCGAGACTCCAACTCCTTGACAATTCGATTATGTTGATGATTCATTAAGATCTTAACCCGAACGGGTTTTCTCATAAGCGAGATTACCTTCCATCTACTCAATTTCACTCCCACTCCATCTGTTAAGAGCTCTCTGATCACTAATTTCGCTCTGGCTGAATATTTGATTCCGCTGCATTATTTAACCTCCGCCGAGCCTTCGCGTGCCCTTCGCGACAGTCACAAAGGAACTTGGAGTTCACTGAGAGAATATTCCGTTTCGGCCGCTCGCCAAACATTCGGGTGATTCCGTCCTTCGGCCTCCCAAAGAAAGTCTCTCGCATTCCTTTGTAGGGTCACAAAATATCCGCTGGAACTCCCCTTTCCTTCTTCCACCTAAGCTACCATCAGGTAAGACGATATTGCTCGATATTATTTTAGCTGGAGATATTTTTCCCTTCTCCTCCTCCTCTTCTTCCTCTTTCCACCGTGGTATTTTCACTATAATATTACAATAAGCGAATCATAACTTCCGAAATGGATGGGATTCCATCTTGATGGCAAGAAATGCAGGAAGGCAGGGAGATTTTTTCGTTTGCCTTCTTTATTCACTGTTTTTTTCTGGAAACTGTATCAACATATTTGCAAGGAGAACAAAAACGCTGCAAATTATTACACAAAGGTTTATTATTTTTCTATATAGATCACTCGTCTTCAAAGAATACGGCTTCTCCATTGTTACCATCAACTAACATGAAGAAAAACATCGATCGCATTTCGGTCAGTTAACAATTGAACGAAGATTCGGCCTCTTTTCTAAGTTTCACCGTATTCACCGTAAGCCCAACCCTCGAGTTCGCGTAGGGAGCGAACGTTTTGTCCTACAAGGCTCCGCGTGGTCTCTCTAAACGTTCTAAAAATTCAATACTATCTTGAATTGATAGAAAAACGATACCTTTAGATCAAAAATGTTCGAGTTAGGGCAGTTTCAAAATTTTAACCGTTATTTTTCAACCTTTAGAAGTGACCCAAATCAACGAAAAGCTTCGGGGCACAACTAGATCCCAAATTGAGCCTATATACCAGTTTCATAAAAATCGGTCCATGTCATTGGGGTTTAATTTACCACCTATATTCTGAACTCGTTCACTTCAATGAGTACCTATTGGAAGAGCAGCGGACCAAAGAGGCTGCCTTGCAGAACGCCTACAACAGAGGAGCACGATCATCTCTTGGATAAACTTATGATCACTCAACTTAGATTGAACCAGTTCGAAGATACTTTACAGATGTCTGCAGCGTCAAACTTTAGTAAGATAATAGAACGTTACAGCGGGCCAAGATACGTAAAAAACTCACATTGAAAACGCGAGCCTCGCGTATGACGTGAGGCTCACGGAACAGGGTTGACTCGGCCCTCTCGCGTCAATTACGTGAGATAACCTACTGCTGTAACAGTAGTAGGTTGAGTAACTCAACTCCTTGTTTTTGTGGCTGAGCTAATGGCCGCCACAGAGTACTGGAGACAAGTACCGGCCAAGTGATGGCCGCCGTCAATCAGCTGATTACTTTGTTTCCGATTGATGTCTTTGATTAAAAAAACAATCTCAATCACGAACTTCGTGCACTAGTAGCGTCCCCTCCCACAAACAACCAATGCAGAATTATAAATGTATTCTTGGAAATCGCTCATATAGTGAGTCCCACTCGGTCTATGCGAAATAACAAAAATTTTGTAAAACAAATTCAATTAAAACCTCTGGAAATCACGTGGTCTGAACCTTTTCTCTCAAATACTTCTTAAATTAGAACTGCCTCTCTCCCGTTCGCACCATTATCCAATCCCAATCCCTCTCAGTATCACTCTTTTTTTTCACTTCTTCCTTTCGTAAGATTCCTACGTAGGTAATTAGCCGTATTCTCCCCTCTGAACTTTTACCAATCGTTTCCTAACCCTTCTTCAACATCTGATAACTCCGTGAAACAATTAAATCTCTTGGAAAAGCGTGAAGAACTTTGGTTATTAATCTCAAGCCTTCCCTCTTAACTTCTTCAACCCGAAATTTGTTTCATGCGCCTCTCGTGTTTCGTTCCCCTCCGTATTAAAAACGCTGCAAATTATTACACAACGGTTTATTACTTTGCTGTATGGAATCCGTCTGGGTAGAACTCGGTTTATCCATTAAGGCCAATCATCACCGATTCAAATAAGTTTTTTTGACATTTTCATGTCTTTGCTTTGGCACATAAACAGTAAAAATCGTCACGAAATTTGATGCGACGAAATTTGTTGCGACGAAATTTGTCCCAAGTCGCCACAATGATGATTATGACCATCAGAAGTGAAGTTGTTAGGTACTTTACAGGTAGGTACTTTACAGTTAGACGAAATTTGTCCCAAGGTCGCCACAATGATGATTATGACCATCAGAAGTGAACTGTTAGGTACTGTTGGGGATGAAATGGACTGTATTAATGGTAGCTGATTTTAATTACCGTTTAGTTTAACTACTACTTCGATACCATCTAACTTTAAGCAGCTAAATTATAAGTACGAGGCCACCCCGGCTTCACAAATCCTTGTAAGAGAGAAATGAGAAGTTCGGGAAGCACCTGACGCCAAAATGATACAGAAAAAACAGGCTTAAGGATCCAAAATTCTAGGAAACTAGGAAAAGGAACGGTAAAAATGGACTGACCTCGTGACGTCGACGTCGAATTTTACCTGGGGCCCCAGATGTTGAGATCCTCGCTGTAGCCGTGTTTTCCAGGGTGAGTTGTGCGGAAAAACTGTCGCGGAAATTCCGGGAAACTCCGACCGAAACTGATATTTGGAAATATTGAAAATCGGGTTTTTTATAAGGTACGAGTCACGCATGGGGTGGTGAAGCCGTAGAGCCGCCGAACGAGAGTGTTCTTGAACATGGCGGGAGGTAGCAAATCTAAGGGAGGGGAGAGAGGAGAAGGTAGACCCCCTTCTCACCTGTCTATCAGTCATGAAGGCGTTTAGGTAGGTACAAGTATTCTTATTTGCCCCGAACATACCCCCCACCATCAAAATCCATTTTGATATATATACTACACAATACAAAAAAAATATATAAATAATAAATAAATAAACCCAAAAACCCCATCCCAAAGTAATTACTAAGTTATTGAGAAGGAAGGATTACCACCTTGTTGGTGGGACGCATCACAACCTTATTAGGGGTGTGTATGCGTACAACTCTGACAGTCCCGTCAGAGAGACGCTTCGAGATGGCAAACAGAGACAGAAATCTACTCCTGCTGTTCGACCGACCTCAAGAACCTCTGTTCTTCCCGAGGCAGGACGGCAACAAGGAAGTCGTTTTTGAAGTCTCTCCGGAGTACGTGGCGGATCGCTACAAACCCATTTATGGGGATCTTCAAGGGAGATTCGGAAGCGAAGACCAGGACAAGATCACCGTGAAGAGGCCTCCCAGCTGCCTAACATCAATCAACTCAAGAGGTTGAGCAAGAGGGAAAACTTCACGCTCTTCATTCCTTATCACAGGAAACTGGCATCCGTTCTCATAGGAATTTTCATAAATGCGAAGAATGTGGATGAGTTCTTCTCCCTTGCCGCATACGCGAGAGACCAGGATTTGAACCCGGGACTCTTCAACTATGCGTTCTCCGTCGCTCTGCTTCATCGTCCTGATACGAAGAACGTCCCCATCCCCTCCTCTCACGGAGACCTTCCCTCACAAATTCGTCGGGAGCGACGTATTCCCCAGAGCTCTTGCCGAGTCCACAATCGTCCCAGAAGACAAGAGGAAGCCCATCGATATCCCGAGAGACTACACGGCGACGGACCTGGACGTGGAGCACCGTCTGGCCTACTTCAGGGAAGATCTGGGCATCAACCTCCACCACTGGCACTGGCATCTCGTCTACCCCTTCGCAGGGCCCGAGCAGATCGTCAAGAAGGACAGGCGTGGTGAACTCTTCTACTACATGCATCAGCAAATTATTGCGAGGTACAACGTCGAAAGGATGTGCAACAACTTGCCGAGAGTGAGGAAGTTCAACAACTTCCGAGAGACCATTCGCGAAGGTTACTTCCCCAAGCTGGACAGCACCCTCGGGAGCCGCGCTTGGCCCGGCAGGTTTTCTGACGTTGCCATAAAGGATGTATCGAGGGAGAGCGATCAGCTCGAATTTGAGATCATGGACTTGGAGCGTTGGAGGGACAGACTTTACGATTCCATCCATGCTGGTGCAGTTCAAGACTTGCAAGGCCGATCTGTACCTCTCACAGAGTCCAGGGGAATCGACATCCTCGGCGACATGATAGAAGCCTCCATGTTTTCTTCCAACAGAAACGTTTACGGTGATCTTCACAATTTCGGACATTTGGCTTTCGCCTGCTGCCACGACCCGGACGGGCGCCATCTCGAGCCCGTTGGTGTCATGGGTGACGTCGCTACTGCCATGAGGGATCCAATTTTCTACAGGTGGCACGCTTTCATTGATGAAATCTTCCAAGAACACAAAGCCACTCTCCCACGCTACACTCAGGAACAGCTGAACTTCCCTGGAGTGAGAATCAGCAAAGTGGAGGTGGTGACGCAGGGACGACCGGCCAATCAGCTGCACACTTATTGGCAGCAGAGTGTCATCGACATGCAGAGAGGTCTGGATTTCTACCCGCGTGGAGCCGTTCTCGCTAAATTCACACACCTTCAACACTTCCCTGGGACATCAAGATAACCATCGAAAATACTGGCGGACCCAAAACAGGTACAGCCAGGGTGTTCATTGGTCCGAAATTCGACGAGAGAGGTGTCCCGTGGAACTTCAACGATCACCGCCTGATGTTTATCGAGCTCGATAAGTTCTTCGTTACTTTAAAACAAGGGACGCAGACCATCGAGAGGAAGTCATCGCAGTCTTCGGTGACGATACCCTTCGACAGAACTTTCAGGAGTTTGGGACCGCAAAACCGTCCTGACGACAACGCTCCTGGCATTGCGGCCTTCAACTTCTGCGGATGCGGGTGGCCTCAGCACATGCTCATCCCCAAAGGGTTAGAAGGCAACGGACTGCCCTGCCAACTTTTCGTCATGATCTCGGACTTCTCTCAAGATAAGGTTGACTTGCCTCGTCAGCAAGGGCAGTGTTCGGACGCTGCGAGCTACTGCGGTATCCGAGACTCGATGTATCCCGACAAGCGCTCCATGGGATACCCCTTCGACCGCGTCGCCCGGGACAACGTCGACCGTCTCGAGGACTTCCTCACGCCCAACATGAGGTCCGTCGACGTGAGCATCATCCACAACAACAGGACGGTGGACCAGTCGGGCGCTCAGGTGCAGCAGCTGGCCAGCAGGTTCGGGCAGAGCAAGCCGACTCAGCAGAAACCCAATCAACAGGGAAATCGCTGGAACTAAAACTGGACCTACCCTAGCCCACCTCACTTCACTATGGAATATTTATAGGCAATCAGCATGACTCCAAGGCGTTGAATGTAACAAATAATAGATAAGAACAGACAAAAGAAACTAGAATACCAGGTTATTTTAATAACTAGGGATCAGATTCTTATGTTTTTCAAAAAAAAAAATATATATATATAAATAATAAATAAATAAACCCCAAAAACCCCATCCCCAAAGTAATTACTAAGTTATTGAGAAGGAAGGATTACCACCTTGTTGGTGGGACGCATCACAACCTTATTAGGGGTGTGTATGCGTACAACTCTGACAGTCCCGTCAGTCCCCGGTAAGATCTGTGTAATTCTTCCCAATGGCCATTCAGATACAGGAGAGGAGGGGAGTCCTGCTGGAGAGTACAAGACTAGATCGCCCTCCTTCAAATTGGGATTGGATTTATGCCATTTAGGACGTTGCAACTGGGTCTGCAGGTATTCGCGAACCCATCTTTTCCAGAAAGACTGGGTCATATGACGAAGAAGCTGCCAGCGGGACAGACGGTTTTGAGGGGCATCTAAAAGATCCAACTCAGGCACTGCTAGTAATGGAGCCTGAATCAGAAAGTGGCCCGGCGTAAGAACTTCGAATTCTTGAGGAGAGGTGGAAATATCATTGAGGGGCCGAGAATTTAGAATGCCTTCTATTCTAGTCAATATAGTCATGAATTCCTCCATTGTGAGATTGTGACTACCTATCACTCTATGGAGGTGAAAACTTGACGGATCTTATTGCCCGCTCCCATAAACCGCCAAAGTTTGGCGAATATGGAGGCTGGAAAACCCACTCAATTTCCCTCCTTGCTAAATAATGGTGGACACCCTGACCAGAGTTTTTCAAAAATTTCGTGGTTTCTGAAATCTCTCGTGCTGCCCCACGGAAATTTCGTCCCTGGTCCGAGTATAAACGGATTGGCAAACCTCTCCGCGACACAAACCGATCCAGGGAGGCCAGAAAGGCCTCTGTAGATAAAGACGTTAGAATTTCAATATGAACGGCCTTTGTGGCCATGCAAACATAGAGGACGAAATACATTTTTTCGAGGCGAGCATTACGCAAGCTACTAAACTTTATGGAAAAGGGACCAGCTACATCGACCCCTGACTCAAGAAACGCACGACCTGGAGTAACCCTACTAGGAGGCAGACTAGCCATTTCTGGTTGCTTGGGCTTAGCAACAAATTTGTAGCAACGTAAACAGAGAAAAAGTCTGCGTCTCAAGAGACTTCGTGGGGAGGGTATCCAGTATTCTCGTTGAATGAGGGACAAGACAAGACGAGGACCACCGTGGCCAGAAAATTTGTGATAGAAATCACAAATGAGGGCTGCAAGTTGACAAGACTTTGGAATCAGGAGAGGATGCTTTGTCTTGTAAGGAATGGGTGCATGAGTTAACCTGCCCCCCACCCTGACAAAACCCAAGGGGTCTATAAAAGGGGAAAGGGCTCTGAATTTTCTCGAACAGAGTTCACCTTTCTTCAACAGTGAAATTTCAGACTTCAAGTGTTCATACTGAGTAACCTCATTCAAAAACAGTCTTGCTTCCCTATATTCGAAAATGAAATTGGGCCTAATAACCAACATTCTTGGGGTTGCTTCGAAAATTTCATTTTCAAATTGTAGAGAAAACGAATGATTCGAACGCAAGTCCTGATTGCCTTGTCAAGTGAATAGGATCTTTCGATCAAACACGAAAAACGATTTGGTTCTAAATCCTGGGATGTTAGAACGGGCTGACTACATTTTATTTCGTCATTCGCCTCAGAAGATTCAGGAGGAATATTCATGGGCCACAAGTCGATGGGGTCCAGGAGAAAAGGTGGGCCATGCCACCACAACCTGTCAACCAGAAACTCTGATGGGAGCAAGCCTCTACTTGCTGAATCTGCTGGATTGTCCTGAGTTGGAATGTGGAACCAAGATGCTTCCGGACAATTTTCGGATATTTGGACCACCCGATTCGATACAAATGTCTTCAGCTTATGTGGGGGTGAGTGAATCCACGCCAACGTACAGGATGAGTCGGTGAAGCAGATGACACGGCTAACAACTACCGAAAGATTGAGAGAAATCGACCCCTTAATCAGTCTTGAAAGCAGAACCGCTGCACCTAATTCGAGACGAGGGACGGTCCAAGTTTTGAGTGGAGCCACTCGAGTCTTGGACTTCAGCAAGTGACAAGTCACGCCAGAAGGGGTCTCAGCCCTTAGGTACAGAACAGCTGCCATACCCAAGGTGCTCGCATCAGAAAACCCTACGAGTTGAACCATCGGCCAGCCAGGATCCAAAATGCATCGAGGTATGGAGAGCTCTTCCAAGAGTGGCAGCTCCTGAAGCACGCTCTTCCCTTGCTGTGCGATGTCTGTTGGAGGTGGCTGATCCCAATCAATACGAGCTAACCATAACTTCTGGAGAAGGGACTTCATGAGGAAAATCACCGGACCAAGAAAACCATTGATATCATATGTACGAGCGATTTGAGAGAGCAAACTACGCTTGGTGAGGGGCTCAGTTGAGGAATCAATTTTGTATCTGAATTGATCAGGAATGGGGTCCCACCGAAGCCCCAACACCTTCAAGGAAGGGGAGTCTAAACAACTTATGTCCTTCTGGGAGGTTGTCTGCTCAGGAAGGACCTCCACACTGGAGCTAGCCCACTTATCCAAATGAAAACCAGCCTTCGCCAGCATTGTCTGAAGCTCATCACGGAGCTCTTGAGCCTCCTGAACAGATGATGCACCCGTTAGAAAATCATCAACATATGACTCATATAAGATTGCTCGAGAGGCTAAAGGATAGACTGATCCTTCATCCTGAACCAATTGTCTCAAGGTTCTAAGTGCCAAATAAGGAGCACTGGCAACACCAAAAGTTACACGAGTGAGTTCCCATTCTTGAATGCAATCATTTGGGGAAAACCGAAATAGGATCCGCTGAAATCGTCTGTCTTCGGGGTGAAGACTGATTTCACGGTACATCTGTTTGATGTCACAAGTTAGGGCGACTTTGTGAAGTCGAAACCGGGTTATTATTTGACCTATATCTCCCTGTAGTTTGGGACCAGATAGGAGAGCGTCATTCAATGTATGACCATTAGGATCCCGTTCAGCAGGAGAAAACACAACACGCAGTTTAGGGTCCCCATTTTCCGGATACTTCATGACACCGTGGTGTGTCATAATATACGGAGTGGAATCATATACAGGAACGAGGTGACCCTGATCAATATAACCCTGAAGATTCTCTTTGTAGAGGCGGGCAAAGTTTGGGTCTTTATCAAAGCGTTTTTCAAGCTTCAATAACCGATTGAGTGCCAGTGAACGTGTGGAACCCAACTCCGGAACAAGTCCGTCTTGAAAGGGAAGACGTACAACGTACCTACCAGACACGTCTCTACTAACAGTATCTGAGTAGTGCTTTTCACAACGAGCATCATCTGGAGAGGGAGGAACCGGAAGAGACACCTCCTCTTGTTCCCAGAATGATCGCAGAATCATATCTATCTGAGGTTCGTTGGTTTCCTCAACATTCACCAACAACGCCGTATCGACGGGGAAGGATTTTTTGGTAGGGATAGAACCCCATACCAACCATCCCAGGGATGTATACATCGCGGAAGGCTCACCTCGAATTTGCAAAGGAGAACCAGGTATAAGGTCCAAGAATGCCTGTATACCTAACAAAAGATCAATTTTAGCCGGTTTGTAGAATTCCGGGTCAGCCAGTTGCATTGATGAAAATTGATTAATAAATTCCCCTTCCAATTGAGAAGTGGGAAGGTCGGATGTTATTTTTGACACAATTGCAAAATCTACATTGAACACTGGCTGGTCCGAAAAGTGAGGAGCGATCCGCGACTGCATACTACCCAAAACCGGAATAGAGTGGTTGTCACCAACCCCTGAGACTTCTACAAGGCATCTGGAACGCCTTAGACCCAACCGATTTGCTAGAGAATTGGTCATAAAGTTAGTCGTAGATCCAGTGTCACATACAGCACGACATACATGCCATTGGTTATTAACGCCCAAGATGTGGACTCGAGCAGTACCTAGAATGCATTTCTTTGTATTACCTTTCTGTACGGTATTGGATAGGACAACATTAGTACCACTAGAAGACGGACCAGATTCCGATCCAAGAACCCGAGAGGTCGAAGAACCGACAGACCGACTTTGAGGAAGAGAGGTAGGGCGGTGAAGAAGAGAATTATGCTTGGGAGAGTTACAATCCCGGCAAGTAAATTTTGATGGACATTGGGCCACAGAATGTGAACGGCTTAGACAAGACCAACAAAGTCCCAATTTCTTAACCATACACACACGATCATCTATAGTCAACGAAAGAAATTTGGGACATGCAGAAATTTTATTATGCCCTGGTGGGGTACATCCGCAAGGAGCAGACTTACTAACAGGGGAAGGATGTTTTGATTCAGACGAATCAGTGGAAACGAGAACCCTATTACGAGGAGGGGGGTTGCTTTTTGAAGAAGTGGGTGTGGATCTGGATGAACCCGCCGACTTGGAATCACCAGGACCCTGATATGAAGGAATATCAGCCAATTTCGCAACCAAACAATAGTTTCGCAAAAATGAGACAAAATCAGCATATTTAGGAAAAGTTTCGCCCAAATGTTGCGTTTCAAATTTCGTTCTAAGGTCTGCATCCACAACCCTGAGACCCATGCTGAGTAACAGGAAGTCCCCCAAATCCGGAACCGCTAGGGATTTCAATGATGTAACACTGGTATCCAGCATGTCCACCATATCTTTGAGTGATTCAATTGATCCCACCTTAGGAGGCCTCATATTCATGATTTTCTTTACATAATGACTAGCAAGCATTCGAGGTTGAGAAAAAGTATCAGTTATGAGTTTATATGCAACTGCATAATTAGCAGGATGAAAGGAAACCGTACTTGCTAATCTAAGAGCATTTCCATCTAGAAAAGATAATAAATATGAAAACTTTTGAGCATCAGTGAGATGATGTACACGATGCACATTAGAATTGAACAGTGATATGAACGAGGGAAATTCTTCAACTACACCATCAAATTTTTTGATATCTAACTTTGGTAAGTTAGCCTTAACTATGGTTTGTTCAGGCTGAACAGAAGGAGGAGTTATGGGGGGAGACCACTGTCGTTGGGCAGCTAACACAGCATAATAAATATCCTCAAAACTTTTCGTTAGATTCCTTTCATCTACCTTTCCTTTATATTCAACATTAGAGTCACAAAATTCTAGTAATTGGTTTAGAATATCCATGAAACGATCGTAATATTTTTCTATGTGTTCACATCTTACGAGAAATATGTCCTTACGCTCGGGGAGCCTAGCAACCATATCGTAAGACGTTTGAACATGCCTAAAAACACGCTCCTTTGCATCATTCAACTTTTTGAATTCGGAATCAAGAGCCATTATTACGGGAAAAGTTACAATATCGATGTAACAATAACACAGATCAAACGAGGAAAAGACTAAACTTGGCAGGCAACCACACAACACAGTAAATTATCAACAATAACTTAGTAAATACAAGATTATTAGATAATTGATTATTAGAGAGACCGAAATAAATTGGGTGATGAGATAAGAAGGACGCCCGGCCGAATGTTTACAAGTTGTCAAGGAACCGTTAAGGTAACCGACAAGAGGCGTGCACCTATTCACCAGACAACAGGTCGATGTTTGTGAGAAAAGTGACCAAGTTCAACCTTCCCATGAAAAGAGTTAACAACGATAACTCCACGAAAGTTCACCTGAAAGTTCTTAAATTACCACGTGGACGGCAAATTATAAGAAATCACCCAATTATTTCCAATATTACAATCAAAATACAATGGAAAACGCCACTTTATTGGGAAGGAACACCGTAATGAGGTGTTTTAACTATGTGAGTCGATCTAATAGAGATCGAAACCGATATAACGGGAGGGAAATAATCGCAGAGATTTTCCCAAAAATAACTAAATATCCGCGAGCTATGGACCAAAAAACGGTATGTTGGGGATGAAATGGACTGTATTAATGGTAGCTGATTTTTAATTACCGTTTTAGTTTAACTACTACTTCGATACCATCTAACTTCAAGCAGTAAATTATAAGTACGAGGCCACCCGGCTTCACAAATCCTTGTAAGAGAGAAATGAGAAGTTCGGGAAGCACCTGACGCCAAAATGATACAGAAAAACAGGCTTAAGGATCCAAAATTCTAGGGAAACTAGGAAAAGGAACGGTAAAAATGGACTGACCTCGTGACGTCGACGTCGAATTTTACCTGGGGCCCCAGATGTTGAGATCCTCGCTGTAGCCGTGTTTTCCAGGGTGAGTTGTGCGGAAAAACTGTCGCGGAAATTCCGGGAAACTCCGACCGAAACTGATATTTGGAAATATTGAAAATCGGGTTTTTTATAAGGTACAAGTCACGCATGGGGTGGTGAAGCCGTAGAGCGCCGAACGAGAGTGTTCTTGAACATGGCGGGGAGGTAGCAAATCTAAGGGAGGGAGAGAGGAGAAGGTAGACCCCCTTCTCACCTGTCTATCAGTCATGAAGGCGTTTAGGTAGGTACAAGTATTCCTTATTTGCCCCGAACAGGTACTTTACAGGTAGGTACTTTACAGTTAGGTAGGTACTTTACAGTTAGGTAGGTACTTTACAGTTTGATATTACCAGATCAGCTGAGTCGAAAATTGAGCTCCCATATCAGATGAGTCGAAAATCGAGCTCCCAGATCAGCTGAGTCAAAATCGAGCTCCCAGATCAGCTGAGTCGAAAATCGAGCTCCCAGATCAGCTGAGTCGAAAATCGAGCTCCCAGATCAGCTGAGTCGAAAATCGAGCTCCCAGATCAGCTGAGTCGAAAATCGAGCTCCCAGATCAGCTGAGTCGAAAATCGAGCTCCCAGATCAGCTGAGTCGAAAATCGAGCTCCCAGATCAGCTGAGGCGAAAATCGAGCTCCCAGATCAGCTGAGGCGAAAATCGAGCTCCCAGATCAGCTGAGGCGATGTAGTTCATGTGTCGGGAAGGGAGGGGGGGGGGCATGAAAATGTTTCAATGTGTTGCAGACTCGTATGCAAGCGTTTTCTTATAAATTACAATTTCAAATGGGAAACCCCATTTTTTCAATAATGAACCTTTGGAATCGACCAAGAAAAAAAACGTCTGCCAAGTGGGTGTGGCACATAGCTTCCTCGTATCCATAACCCGATTGTATAGATGATCCGATGCATAGTAGTTAATCTAAAAACACCAATCTCTAAGTACCTTCCACTACCCTCATAGGGGACCATCTACACGCTAATCTGGACCATCCTAGAAAATTTCATCAAATTCGGATGAAAAATTAAGTGAGTAGATGTTTGTGATTGGATCAAAAAAATACTTAGCCTCGGCTGGGATTCGAACCCGGGACCCCCGGGGGACAGTTGAAGTTACGGCGGTTACAAGTAATTCACGTTTGCGCATGTGCAGTCGCTTCTATCATTTTTCTGATGATTTCTACTTACAGCCAAGTTGTTCCTATCGAACTTTATCTTCGTCATTCGCGTTCGTAGAAAAAATCGTTCACCATTCGTTGGAAAGCCCTACATTTACGCATAAATGATATACTGCCAAAACCGTTGTACTTACGGGAGAAAATGAGATATACCTACCCCTGAGTTAAAATAACTATCAACAACATTCGAAAGCAGATTATTGGGTAGCGGGAAAAGTGAAGACAAGTGTTGCAGACTCGTATGCAAGCGTTTATTAAAAGCTTCTTGAAACTTTACAGTGAACATTATCTTTTCCAAACCAATCAACTAATAAATTATGGTAAATACTGGTGTAAACTATAACAACTAACAACTGTAACAACTCGGACCGCACTACGAGAAAGGCCCACCCGAAAAACTGATAACGTGATAACTACGACAGCAACGGGGTTAATCGAAGTACCCCGCGCCGATGTGCCCCCCGGGCATCGGCAAAACAGCCAAAATTATGCTTCAAAATTTTCAATTTAAACGATTAATTCAAACATAAAAAACCTGAAAAATATATTTCAAAGTTTTCCAAATAGATCTTCCGATATGTCGAGTATATCGATATAATTCCCTTAAAATGATGTTAGTAACTTTTTTATTCACCTACCTACTTACTTCTTCAAGTTTTTCCTGGTAGATACTCCGATATGTCCATAAATGTCATCCTAAATTATTTTTATATTGTTTTAAAACTATTAAATTCACCTACCTACTTCACATGTGACATTTTAAAGATCTTCCGAAGATACGTCGAAAAATCGATATTTTTTTTACTAAACGGCAGCACAAGCAAAAAGAGTAGTCGTACTTGACGTTTCTCTCTCCATCAGAAACAAGGAAATCAGTTCATTTTGAAAACGGGAATGTACACAATATTAGTTTCCCAATGCCGCTCATAAAAATGTCCAACTTAAAATTGTATTTCCAATTTTATTCGAACTATTAAAATTCAAATTTTAAAAAACATTTCCAATTTTTCAAAAACTGAGCTTATAGCGACAAGCTACTAGCAATAATATCATGCCTTTATTACGAAATTTGGTTCTTGGTTACTGAGGAAACCCAACTGAGTGACATAAAACTCTATTGAACAGAGTTTCTCGAAGAATCAAACTATATTCCCGTCAGAGAACAATCTTTTGCGATTCTTACTACTTCTTGTGATTCTGATTTATTGTAAGTCCTAAACATGTCTTGTAAGGCTAAAAAATGTCTTGGTCATACCAATGGTTCATTATTGAAGAAGAAAAAAACCAAAAAACATGCTGTGGTGTTTTAGAATTGAAAATGTGGGTAAATTTATCCTATGAAGGCTAATAAACAAAATTAACAATTACAGGGTGTCCAAGTAACTACGCTCCCCCCACTTATTTTCTCTAATTGTGTGAGAAAAAAAAATCAGACAAACGCTATTATTCATAATGTTTTGCGTCGAATCCAAAAATGACAAAATTGCGCAGCACGAAATTGCGCAATTGTGCGCAACCATGATCAACTTTGTTTTTTCAAATGGAAACCCCCATTTTTTATAGCAGATTCAAATTCTACGTCAAATTTTATGAACATTTTACTTCGACAATTTTTTTTTTTGGACGCGCACAACCCACTCAGCGAGCGCTCAAAGATGCGCAACCCAGGGATTGCGCCAAAGTTGAGATGAAGGTAGACCTCAAGTGTGGCACATCACTTAACACTGTTTTTCCACGCTGAATCGCCTGGTGATTTCCCTTTCTTGATTTCATTTCATCTTACCGCATCAACAGCCGAAAAAGTCACTTTTCGAGGTGGAAATCATCGATTTTCTTATGAAGGGTGATGAATCAAACCCAATGAAGTGTAAATAAACTGTAACATTTATAAAATTGTGTCAGAGGAGAAATAATTCGTGAAGGAAACGACACTCGGAAAAGATTCTACGGAAATTCGATGATTTCCTACTCAAAAATTGACTTTTTTGGCTGTAAATGAGGTAAAATGAAATCAAATCAAGAAATGAATACACCACGCGATTCAGCGTGGAAAAACAGTGCTAAGTGATGTGCCACACTTGAGGTTTACCTTCATCTCAACTATGGCGCAATCCCTGGGTTGCGTATCTTTGAGCGCTCGCTGAGCGGGTTGTGCTCGTCCAAGAAAAAAAGTTGTCTAAGTAAAATGTTCATAAAATTTGACGTAGAATTTGAATCTGCTATAAAAAATGGGGGTTTCCATTTGAAAAAACAAAGTTGATCATGATTGCGCACGATTGCGCAATTTCGTGCTGCGCAATTTTGTCATTTTTGGATTCTACGCAAAAAATTATGAAGAATAGCCATTGCCCGATTTTTTTTCTCGGTTACTTGGACACCCTGTATACTGAGTATTAGTTTTACGATTAAATTCACGGAAACCCTTTGTTTTCGTGTGTAGATTTATAAAAAGAGAGAGAACTTCGGACTACCTATACGTGGAGCTAATAACTTGTCGTGAAAACAGTCGAATTATACAACGGAGATCAACTGTGCGGTACCTGTGTTACGATGTGATAATCCGGAGAATCCAGTAGTGATAAGGAGGGGGAGGTTGTTAAGCTAAGCAGTTCGCGGTGGGCATCAGTTCTGATTAGGTCAACGTCAACACAAGCTGGTGAACTTGGTACACAATATCCCTTGATTAACACCACGCATGTTCTCACTTAATTGCTCACATCGATTACTTCTCCTGATCAGATATTGATGTAATCGCGAGCTCATTACCGGAGACCGTCTGCGGTTCGGAGGGTTCATTATGATCCTCGCAATATCAATATTTCGGAACATTAATATTGCTATTATACAAGTAGAGACTGAGATGACTTGGGAATTATGGGTATGCAATATTGTAATGAGGCTCCTCAGTTTGATATACTCGTAGATGCGCTGTATCAAAACGTTGAACTCACTAATGCAGGATAAGGCAGTCCTAACATTGTTTCGTTTGCTCAAACCCCATTTCCTACCTCGATGAACAACAGCTTTGAGTCACTAAGCAGGTTAGAAGGACATATAGGATTTTCTGTGTTCACTGATAGCAAAGTGTGCCTGGAGTCTCTCAAGGACCCCGACTGTCGTGGTCACCTTAGTGAGGCTGCGAAACGACTCATTTCAGACCTGTGTGCTGTCGTCTACAAAACCACCAACCATCCAATACGAAGAAAAACATCGATCGCATTTCGGTCAGCTTTAATTTGAACGGAGATTAGGCCTCTTTTGCGATTCTCACTCGTGTTTGATTTATATATACATATATATATATATATATATATATTTATATATATTTCAATAAAAACCCTTAAATTCTCGTAGGGAGCGAACGGTTTGTCCTACAGGGCTCCGCGTGGTCTCAAAAAATTCTAAAAATTCAATAGTATCTTAAATTGAAGGAAAAACAATACCTTTATATCAAAATTTTTTGAGTTAGGGCGTTTTCAAAATTTCAAAATTCATTTTGAACCCTTTGAGTTACGTTTTAGTTAAGAGCCTACATACCAAATTTCATCAAAATCGGTCAATGCTAAGTGGCAAAAGTGCCGCGTACGGCCAAATTTTTATTCGATTTTTGGATTCTACGTACCTTGAAACGTAAACCATCAAATTTTGAGGGGGTGTTAAAATTTTTTTTTCTTGGTCGATTCCAAAAGTTCATAATTGAAAATAATAAACCAAAATGCTCGGAGAAAACGAGAATAAACGGATTGTAATTCATAATATGAAACAGTATTTAGTAGTAAATTCTCAAAAAACTTTAGAAAAATCGAATTTTTAAATTCCGCTTGGTACTTTGAGATAAAAATATTACGAGTTCTTTATCATAAGAGTATTAATCACCTTTTCACAAAAGGAATCGCGTTGAAATGTCATTTAGTTGCAATGTGGTAACTTTCAACAGAAGCTGCACTGATGAGAGCGATGGTCATTGCACATGGGCTGCAGGCAGGACACGCAAACGGTTTTAGTCTTCCTTTCTTTATGTATATCACAAAAGGAACAACTTGCATAATTTGCAAACGTCTGAGGATGATCTGTGGTGCCAGAATCATTTCTGCCTAGAATCTCTACTATTAGAGTCTCACCGTCTTATGAAGTCGAAGTCCTTTAAAGAAGTGAAGAGTAAAGTAAAGTAAACAACCATTTCAGGTTGGATTTTCGTCCGACTGCCATTCCTAGCGTCGCGGACGTCATCAGCTGTCTTCCTAAGGAAGATCAGAAATTGTTCTGATGATTTCGCTCAAGGCTTTTCATTGGCCTCACCGCCCTGAGCTGGGACGAGGGGGAACTGCGACCAGCTTACCCGAAAATATGTTCCCGAGGCAAGCCCCGAACTCACAGCCCCGCAACCGTTCCGAGTCTCGTCTCCAGGGACACATGCCGGAACTCACTCGGCCTCAACTGAACCCTCCTCGAAGTCCTTTACTTCAGTAGGTGGTTCTGAGGACGTGTCAGGGTGTTGAAGGTCTCCTCGGTCAGTGCTCACTTCCAATTTTACCACTTCTTGCGATCCTTGATGCAAATCGTCTTCAAGAATTTCAGGATCCGCCTCCTATATCTCCCCTACCTACCTAGCTCTCCACCTACCATATCTTCCCGTTCGTCAAGCTCATGCAAAACTGCTGTGATTTCGTCAACTGAAAGGATTCTGCGAGTCGCCATATCACAAACACCGTAAAAAACTGCTTTCGAACACTCGAGAGATAATAGGCAATAACTGCAGAGGGGGGGGGGTGTCTAGCACCCTAGTCGACTTTAACAACCTTTTCTTACGAAATCTGATCAACCACTGGACTGCTACCTGCGACGATAGGAGAGGGCAATATTGTACGATTATTCACCTGAGAGGGCGAAGTGGAAAAAGACCAGATTCTAGCCCTTCACGCGCCAGGTGAGTATGTCACACTCACTAAGGATTTGTGATCTGCTGTGGTGGCGGCCCTGCGCCACAGTCGGGATTGAGGACCCAACGTAAATTGGGGGGAGTAGTACCACGTTAACTGCCGCTAGAGCAGCCCCCCTGCATGGTCCCTGCGCACCTAGGAATGGCACACGTTTGAACATATCGTGGAGTGTCAAACAACCCGCTGTTCAGTTCAAGGACCCAATGACAAATTCGGTTGGTGCAAAAGGATGAAGAATCTGAACCGATTTGTTTGTATGGACGTCATGCAGCCAATAAAAGTTGTGAGCCAAAATACAAGTAGATGGAGACGGAAGCCCTTCAGAAGCTGCATGTTGGCTTGATTGCTCTGGACGAATAGGATTCCTTGTTAAATGTTAAGTTCCTTCGTTTCCTCGGGTGAAATGCCACAACCTTTTCTTGACGGGTGTTCTGTAGCCACGAGATCACATCAGTTTGATTCACATCTATTCAGTGTGATAATCACCACAGCAGCCTAACCTAATATTCGGATAAATATATATTTATGTACAATTCGTATGAATAATTCGAATATGTATAATTCGTTGAATTTTTTATTCTATCATGCCTTGTTCTATCTTCTGACTACTTTACTCCAACTTCCATCTCAATGGGAAATCGAATCGAAATCTCCCCTTATCCCTTCAGCATCAAATGAAAATGAGATCTTTTTCAAACCGACCGTCACATCAGTCTTCTATCAAGTTATCCGTATTACCCATCTCACCATACTCACACTGGCATCCTTCAATACTCCAATACACCCACAAATACGCACACCATCTCCACCTCTCTAGAGGAAGGTAATGATTTGGACAGCAATCGGAAAACGGGGTGTCGAAGGCCACCTAATACCGTCCCCCTAATATCCTCACCCGGAAGCCATGATTACTTTTCGACTTCTGACCCCACGCTGAGTCCCCAGAGGTATTCCTGTATATTTCTGCACATCTCCCCACACCATCCTGGAACCCATCCTCGAAATCCTCTCTCCTCCACTTCTTCACTCCCATCTCCATTAGTCCTACGCACCCCTCTGGCTTGGAGTATGCGGATTTTTTTTTCTCGCATCCAATCCGGCTAACTTGGTTAATATCACCTTCCCATACCGCAAGCCCTTCGAATATCTCAACATTCTCGACATTCCCAGAGCGGATATCGGAGTCCTTCGAAATTCCCCGTCCATACACCGGAAAAGGATTCATACCTGTCGACTCTCGTGTCATTCTTACACAAGGGTTGTTTTTCAAACCAAAAATTGATTCATACCACATTAAATTGAAATGTCTTTTGGTGCAGTGAGTTACGTATTTTGACAGAGCAACAGTTACTTTGACACCTGATTCTTGATTCGATGCACTGATTACTTTGGTTCTATCGAATCGCGTCTCAGGGATTGCTACCGCAGTTTTATTCCAGATATCAATCCTGTAAGTAGGTAGTTTCACACAAGATAATTTCCCTTAGTGCCCCCGTGGATCAAATTCAAAGATACAATGGGCAATACCTAATGATTCGAGTACTTCTACCCCTCCCCCTCTTGCCGGTATACATAGATAGAAGCATGTATAGATAGAAGTATGTATAGATAGAAGCCTCATTGCTTATAAGATAATCCATTCATCTATATTTTCCTTGTCCAATTTGATCCAATTTTGGTTTATTATTTTCAATATTAAACTTTTGGAATTGACCAAAAAGTAAAAAAAAATTTACACCCCTCCAAAGTAAGTTGGTTTACGTTTCAAAGTACGTAGAATCCGAAAATCGAATAAAAATTTGGCCGTCCGTCTGCCGTCCGCCGTACGCGGCTTTTCCCTTGGTTACCATCGACCAATTTTGATGAAATTTGGTATACAAAGCTTCATTTGGGGACTAGTTGTGCCCCGAAGCTCTTGTTTGATGTCAGTCACTTCTAAGGGTTGAAAAATAACGGCTGACATTTTCAAAACGTCCATGCTCAAAAATTTACGTTATGAAGATATTGGTTTTTCATCAATTTTAAGCAGTATTGAATTTTCAGAATCGAATGAGACCACTCAGAGCTCTGTAGGACCACCCGTTTTCTCACCATGAGAACTCATGCGTTGGTCTCAGGATAAATAAGAAACACGGGTGTTAATCGCAAAAGAGGCTTAATCTCTGTTCAGATTTTAGCCGACCAAAATGGCATCGTTGTTGGTTGGTTAAATTTGACAAGTAGAAATAGACTTGCAGTCGGAGGCAAAACTCTGTCTACTGCGCAGCCTTCAGACCATCAACCTACAGACTGTCGGATCCGCGGAAGACAAGGAATCGCCAGCGGGATATCCGACTTTTTCCCGACCAAGTTCGGAACTGCCGGCTCAGCATTTCGCCGCTTGTCTCCCTTCTTGACGCCCGACCGAGGTTATAAAGACTTCGACCACCGAATTCAGGAGCATCTTTCGCCCAGAACTGATCCCCGACGGAATAGCTCCCGTCCTGTATTCTCAGCGCCCATCTGGAGAAGCCTACTCTGCCGCACTTCGAACTCTGCCTGTAGCTCAGACCCTTGCAGTTCATCCGGACCACCCGCCGATCACCGCAGGATCACCGCAGGTACTTCATTGTGGAGAGACTTTAGAGTTGTATAAATAAAGGGGGGTTTTATGTAATAAAAGGGGTTTTTATCATCCTTTTTATGTCTATATATCGACTCTTCCTAATCACCTCTATACAATATCCAGATAGGCTCTGACAAGACCTTGTACCATTTCGCCAGGAGTTGAGTGTCTGCTAACTCATACATAAAACTTATGAGAAGAACTAATAGAGTAGTGTCCGTTTATGAATTCCGTTATATATGATTGAATCGCATTCATACTGGGGTTTGAACGTACAAATTGGTAATTTACACACCAACAATAACAATACCGTTACAACATTGATTGAAATTCCTCGGCTGTACTACTTCAACGCAATTATATACAACAAGAGTGTGACGATAAAATAAGCAAGATTTGTAACAGTTCTTCGAACTGTTCCGCGGATGATACGTGAGGACACTCCCCCGGATGGAAGAGACGAGGCCTCCAGTCACCTTGCAGACCTCGCTCTAGTAAGTGCCCTCCTTTTCTCATTCATGTTTTGCGATTTTCGTTTGATACCCAAAATTCCATTTTCATTTCATTTCGGACCTATATTCAGGGTGTTTCACGAAAAGGTTACACCCCCTTCATTTCCCCAAAATACAGCGTAATAAATTGGGACCAACGCTATTCTTTATGATTTTTTGTGAGGAATTAACGAAAAATACTTGCGTGCAATTGCGCGCCATTGACACTAACTTCATTTTGGTTTATTATTTTCAATAATGAACCTTTGGAATCGACCAAGAAAAAAAATTTAACACTCCCTCAAAATTTGATGGTTTACGTTTCAAGGTACGTAGAATCCAAAAATCGAATAAAAATTTGGCCGTCCGTCCGCCGTACGTCGTACGCCGTACGCGGCACTTTTGCCACTTAGCATTGACCGATTTTGATGAAATTTGGTATGTAGGCTCCATTTGGCGTCTATTTGTGTCCCGAAGCTTTTGGTTGATGTAGGTCACTTCTAAGGGTTCCAAAATCAATTTTGAAATGTTGAAAACGCCCAAACTCAAAAAAATTCAATAAAAAGGTATTGTTTTTCCTTTAATTTTGGACTCTATAGAATTTTTAAAATTTTTTGAGACCACCCGGAGCTCTGTAGGACAAACCGTTCGCTCCCTACAAAAATTTAAGAGTTTATATTGAAATATATATATGTATAAATCAAAACACGAGTGTGAATCGCAAAAGAGGCCTAATCTCTGTTCAAATTAGAGCTGACCAAAATGCGATCGATGGTTGGTGATTTTGATTTTTTTTTATATTTTTTTTTATATTTTTTAATTTTTTTTTTTTATATTGGATGGTTGTTGATTTTGTAGACGAGTGATCTATTTAGAAAAATAATAAACCATTGTGTAATAATTTGCAGCGTTTTTCAAATGGAACCCCCCCTTGACACATTCGGACTCTACTTCAAATTTCATGAAAAATTCATACCCGAACCAATTTTTTTTTTTATTGCGCGCAACCTGACTTTTTGAACGCCCTAAGTTGCGCACCTTCACAATTGCTCAAAAACTAGGCTTCGGAGAACCCTACGTGTGGCATATGTTTTTTCATTGTTTCTTGACGCCGAATCACAGAGTGTCATCCGTTTTTTGAATTTGACTAGAATTTTTCTAGGGTATTTCTAAATGGCGGCGGAAAATTCGGTTGTTTTTAGGGGAAAATCACACTTTTTAAATCTTAATGAATTATTAGGCAATCTTATTTAGTTCAAGCATGGTCGTGCTGTCAGTTTTTAGATTGAACTCAGTTTTTACGATAGAGTGTCCCACGGAAAGGTTACACCCCCTTCATTTCCCCAAAATACAGCGTAAATATAATTTCGACCACAAAACTGTTGATTTTATGAAAGAAATTGTTCTTTTTCCTCTTGAAATCTTGGTCTTCCTCAAAACGGATGACACCACGTGATTCGGTGTCTAAAAAAAACGAGAAAACTTGAGCCACACTTGGGGTTTTTCAAAACCTAATTTTTGAGCAATTGTGAAGTGGTGCAACTTAGAGCGTTCAAAAAGTCAGGTTGCGCGCAATAAAAAACGTCTGCCAAGTGGGTGTGGCACATAGCTTCCTCGTATCCATAACCCGATTATATAGATGATCCGATGCATAGTAGTTAACCTCAAAACACCAATCTCTAAGTACCTTTCACTACCCTCATAGGGAACCATCTACAAGCTAATCTGAACAATCCTAGAAAATTTCATCAAATTCGGATGAAAAACGTAAATGTTATGGCCGTTACAAGGAAATTCACGTTTGTGCATGCGCAGTGGGTACTATCAGTCGAAAGGTGATGATTTTCATAGGGGACCATTTAAATACTAATCTGTAACATGCCTCGGAATTTCATCGGAATCGGATGGAAAATGTAGAAGTTATGGCCGTTACAAGGAATTCACGTTTGCGCATGCGCAGTCGCTTCCATCAGTCCGAGGATGATGATTTTCATAGGGGACCGTCTACACACCAACCCGCACAATCCCAGAAAATTTCATCGAAATCAGACCGTAACTTCGTATAGTTATGCGCGTTACAAGGAATTCAAGACAGACGGACAGACAGACAGACAGACAGACACGGAACCAAAATTGTTCAGGAAGGTCTAAAACGCAAAACGCGAGTGAAAATTTTGATTTTGGAGAACTTTTTCTTTCGTCCTTGAAAAGTGAAAACAAAGCTTCCGCTACCTTGGTAGACTCGGGGGCAAAAGGTTTGGGTATGAATTTTTCATGAAATTTGACGTAGAATCCGAATCCGTAATAAAAGATAAGGTGGGGGGGGGGGATTTGAAAAATGAAGTTAATGTCAATTGCGCGCAATTGCACGCAAGTATTTTGCGCGAAAGTATTTTTCCTGAATTCCTCACAAAAATTCATAAAGAATAGCGTTGATCCCATTTATTACGCTGTATTTTGGGGAAAATAGGGGTGTAACCTTCTCGTAAAACACTCTGTATATGAATAATAATTCAATCTGTATTTGTTATTGAACTACACTCCGTTTTGTTAATTAACCAAACCCAACTCATATCAATATGCATTTAGTTAATTAATAATTAAATTTATATTTTATTCATTGGGAATACGAGCTGGTCATTCCATCAGAATATTTACAACTCTATTTTATTTCCATCTATTTCAGATTTAAGTGGAAGCGATAATCATGATTTGAAAAAAGAAGAAAAAAAAAAAGAAGTTTGGAAGAACGTTGTGTATTTCCACGATGATGGGTTACTAGTTTAATCGATTACGATTTCGGTGTCCTGGTTTCTACGCAGACCAGAAGCCCAGTTCGGTAAACTAGTTTTCAGGACGTCCCACAGTAGGACTTGGGCGTCCTTATGCGATTGATCTGGGGTGAAGTTGGACAACACTCAACAGAATTGAAAAATAACCACATTCCAATCCGTTTTAGACCATTCTGAATCCAAATCTGCAAAAAAATCATAGGTGCATGTCCGTGTGTGTGTGTGGGTGACGAAATCTTGTGTACTCTGCCCAGGCCTGAGTTTCCAAACGATTTTCGTGGTTCTATTTTTTTCGATGCGGAAACCTGGAGAGACCTACGTGGGTTTTTAAGCGTTTGTGCACTACCTAGGTACGTCGACAGAATTTTGATTTATTGTTTTCAATAACAATAAATCAAAATTCTGCCTTAATAATGAACCTTTGAAATCGACCAAGAAAAAAATGTTTTAACACCCCTTCAAAATTTGATGGTTTACGTTTCAAGGTACGTAAAATCCAAAAATCGAATAAAAATTTGGCCGTCCGTCCGCCGTACGCCGTACGCGGCACTTTTGCCACTTAGCATTGACCGATTTTGATGAAATTTGGTATGTAGGCTCCATTTGGGGTCTAGCTGTGTCCCAAAGATTTTGGTTGATGTAGGTCACTTCTAAGGATTCCAAAATCAATTTTGAAATTTTGAAAACGCCCTCACTCAAAAAATTTTGATGTAAAGGTATTGTTTTTTCTTCAATTTAAGATTCCATAGAATTTTTAGAATTTTTTGAGACCACCCGGAGCTCTGTAGGACAAACCGTTCGCTCACTAAGAAAATTTAAAGTTTAGACGTACGATAAATCAGAAACACGAGTGTGAATCGCAAAGAGGCCTAATCTCCGTTCAAGTTAAAGCTGACCGAAATGCGATCGATGTTTTTCTTCATGTTGGATGGTTGGTGGCTTTGCAGACGAGTGATCTATATAGAAAAATAATAAACCATTGTGTAGTAATTTGCTGCGTTTGTTCAATCGACTCAGATAACTTCTGAGTCACACTTTATTTCACTGGAGTATCATAATGAGTTAGTGGAGGGGGCGAGTGGGGGGAAAATATTCACGAAATATCCGATTTTCCATGATTTCGGTACACTCCTTGCCTACTTGTTCACCCAAGCTTTGAAAATGAGGGAAAATTCTCAATATACCTTCGAATTATCGTGAATTATTCTCTGTACCACCATGGAACTAATAGCGGTGCCAGGGCGCTACACCGCATATTTCGTGGGTTTTCTGTGTTCCACATGTCAATACGGATTGGATCTTCTACGGACTGTCTACCGAAGCTAACAGATGAAAGCAACACCGCTTTGGTGCCAGGCTGGCACCATTAGTGGAGATGTTATCGGGTGGGGGGGGGGGGGGGGTGAAATCGAATTCGCATGTTGGGTTTCGTAGATCATGTATTTTTAAATGCTCTTCAAATTCTAGGCTCCATAAACCTCAACAAGCTGGTTTCTACACAGACCAGACCTAAACTTATTTTCCAATTCGTAAATTCATTAACTTCAGTAGCTTATTTCTACACGACTAGATTTAAATTCATTTCCCAATTTGTAAATTCATTAACTTCACAAGCTGGCTTCTATACAGACCAGAACCAATTTAATACAGTATAGAATATATAGTATAGAATATGCAGTATAGAAGCCAATTTACACAGTATACACAATATATAGAATACAGTATATATAATACAGTATATAATATATAGTATATACAGTATATACAATATATAGAATACGGTATATAAATACAGCATAGAATATATAGTATAGAATATACAGTAAACCTGGTAAACCATGTAAGTCGAGTTTATCAAATTTTACAGGGGACACTAAAAAGTGAATCATTAAGTTTTCATTCCATATACAATAAGTTTTTTCGTTCCATTCCGTAAAATTGGTGGTAACAGTAGTAGTTCAAAGAGCCTGAGACTAATTTCATCAAAATTTACTTCAGCGAACGAAAAAAAGGACTTACATGCTTTTATCCTGCCTTTGACACCCGACTTACATGGTTTTCAATTTGATTTTTATGAAAATATACCCAGCTTGGGTTATTTAATTATTAAGAATATTATTCAATTTTTTTCTCCAGGTTTCAAGATTACACAAAATACCCAAATCGATGCAAAAGGAAAATATTTAAATGAAAATTCATAGGCGTTGACTAATACGCAGTCCAACTTTAAGGCTCCTAGAGTCAGAACGATAGTCTTCAGTTTAAGATATTACTAGAGTTGAGCAATAAATGATTCAATATAATACCAATTACTCAATTACCATTTCTTAAATTACAACCATTACTTATAGGAACACTTTACCTATCAAAACCGTAACTAGGTAGGTATGCATTTAATGTGAAGTGTTAGGCAACTAGGTACTTTGTTTCATTAAAATAAGGGATGAGTTAGGTATGGGTTAGAGATGAACTGGATATGGGTTGAGGATGGGTTAGGGATGGGATAGGGGTTAGGGATAGGTTGGAGATAATTTAGGGACGTATTAGGGGTGGGCTGGGTATAAGTTAGGGGTTGGGATAGGTCAGGGCTGGGTTGGGTTAGAAATGGACTAGGGATGGGTTAGGAATGGGATGTGTTAGGAATAGGTTGGAGATGGACTAGGGATGGGTTGGGTATGGGTTATAGATGGACTAGGGGTGGATTGAGGATGAGTTAGGGATTGGTCAGAGCTGGATTCCCTTAATGGTTATCTCATTATTATCTCTTGTATCATTAATTTTACAGAGTTTCCTGTAAAACATAAGCAGACCAATAGCACACTACTAATCCCTTGTTGTTCTTTCTAACATCAGCATTACAGCTAGGTCAAACAGCCAATAAAATCAATCAATTCATCTAAAATTATCCTCCTAAATAATGTAAAAATAATTTAGAAACGATACGGTTGGCCACAGTATGGAAAATCACGTGTCTGCAGAACACAAGAAGTGGAATTTGTTGCTGAAATTGGGACTTATAAAAAGGTTTCTATTCATGATCACTTTCTCCGAACTCCATTTATGAATTTTGTAAACTTTTACATGAAAAAAAAAGAAAAAAACTGACTATCTTTGATGGAAACTTGCCACTAGCGTGAGCTGCTCACTTTTATGAAGGCATACACAGGACTTACATGGTTTTCCGGCGAAAAAAAGAGGTAACCGACTTACAAGTTTTTTTAATGCTTTCTGGATAAAAAACTATTCTTCAGATTGGAAAACGGCTTCACTAAATGGATCAAGAAACCCTAATTTACCCGAAAAGCTCAAAACCTTATTTTCAAAAAAATACCGACTTACATGGTTTACCAGGTATAGGGACGATATGTATACATACATTTATACAGTATATAATACAGTATTTATACAGTATAGAATATATAGTATAGAATATACAGTATAGAAGCCAATTTTTATAAAAAGGTAGATTATTTATCTTTTTATTAAATTCCTTCTACAAATTCGAGCTAGGTCAAAATTAACTTCAGTCACTCAGGTAGACAAACAATAAATTTCTCATGAATAAATAGACTATTATTTATTCCAAATTCACAGTTAGTACAACTCATAACAGCTAGAGTAACGCATGAGTCAAAAACTACTCCAGTTTCCATGTTAATTTCTGCGAACCTCAGTTTTTATTCAGATAAGGTTTACATGAGCCCCCACCCTCTGTTCTGTACCAATAGAGTTAGATGGCACATCCAGCCTCCACCCCCTCTATAGATGCATTCGAGTCGTTATGAATAGAATTCAAATCAGCTTCCCTGTATGGAAGTGAGTCGGTTCTCGCATAAACCACCTTCCATCCATTGAATAGCAGCCCCGAGAGGTGCGAATCTCGGTTCTGATATTCTGATATTACCGTCGAATCAGATTTTCTTCCCGTTCCACGCGCTCTGGAAGATTATCGAAGGATCGAGCCACGGAAAGAGAGGGAGTAAAAATATCAATAAGCTCTTCCAAAAATCCCTTTCAAATCCGTTTGGGTCCCCTCTGCCTTTAATCTGATTCACGTGCGATTGTTGGGTGTGATAGGAAGATAATCACGTTATCAACGAACGGTGTTAGGTTCAACGACGGCGCAGACGAGGCAGAAATGAAGGCACCAACGCTTCCCTCAGTAATTCAATAATGAATCATTATACGAAATTGGATGATTAACAAAAAAATGATGATAATTGGATGATTAATGATGATAATGGTGAATTGGATGATTAACAAAAAAATGATGATAATTGGATGATTCAATCATATTGTTGAACCACCACTCGGAGAGTTGAAAGAACATTTGATCGACTTTACAATGTAAACAATGTGGGAAACCGACACTTTTGCCAGGAAAATTATGAAATTCTATTTGTGGGCTGTTAGTATGGTCTTGTTGTGGCGTTTGGAAAACGTTTTCCACTACTTTTCCCCCTCAACCCTAGAAGGATACCGTGATTTCCCCAGCGCTTAAGGGTTCCGTTGAGCAAAGTTTACACATTCGCCCAAAACTGGATTTCCCTTCATTGATTTATATTATCATTGAATGAAATGAAACCACAGATCCATGTTTACCATCGGGATTATTGCATTATTGAACATGAGTCAGTCAAAATTGGTGATAATAATACAGTAGTAATCATGCAAACAGACTTCAAATCCTCAGCCCACAACAACACCAAAATGATTAAACTATCGAATTTGAGAGGTATAGCATTTAATGACCATCAGTATCCCTTTTCCGAAGTAAAAAAATATATATTATTCTCCATAATGAATTTTTGGAGTCGACTAGGAAGAAAAAAACTTTAATCCCCTCAAAATTTGTTGGTTTACGTTTCAAGATACGTAGGATCCAAAACGCTGCAAATTATTACACAACGGTTCATCACTCGTGGGAAGCGAAAGGTTTGTCCTACTGGGCTCCGCGTGGTCTCCAAAAATTCAATACCTACAAAAATTGATGGAGAAAACAATACCTTTATATCAAACTTTTTTGAGTTAGGGCATTTTCACAATTTCAACTCCTAATTTTCTACCCTTAGAAGTGACCTACATCGACCGAAATCTTTGGGGCACAACTAGACCCCAAATGGAGCCTGTAAACCAAATTTGATCAAAATCGGTCAATGCTAACTGAGTAGTTTTCTTTCAATCGGGCTTATATCGACTTGGAATGTTTTATGGGAAATGGAGGAAACCTAATTTCATGGCGAAGGAAGTTGTCTAGGTTTCCCAAATTTTCCAAATAGGTTTGTTCATAGAACCGAACAAGGTGAATCAAGGTGTGTGTGTATGGTTTGATTGTAGGACCGAATTTCGAAATGTTGGCATGCGTTTTGAGGAAGACACGGCCATTTCCTAATTGGATATAAACCCATTGGATGAAAAAAAGCGAGTTTATGGTGAAGAAAAATCCGCCTCATGAGCGATGTTCC